>CAUYQG010284994.1:0-13856 GCA_963574415.1 Tarsius wallacei | reverse complement strand
TGTTTTTAGCCTTCTGCTTCCCCCTCTCTCCTCTGCCCTCCTTTCTCGGTGCATTCAAGATTGTAAGTTAATATCTCAAATGTAACTAGTCTGAGGAGTAAAATGGTTGCTATTTTTCATCCATTCTCCAGTATGCTAACGTCTCAGTGCTTTTTCCCCCGAAATAGGAGTGATGTTGGACTTGAAGATTAAAACGTTTATGCCTGTGTGTATTGTGGAAGTGAAGGTTTCTGTTCCAGCTCCGTCCATAGGCTGAGGCTGTCGATAAGAAAGTATGATACTGAGCTTCTCGTTCATGTTGTGGAATTTAGGCCACATTTAAAATGATGGTTAAGCTTCTGCTGTAAAAGCCACTGGGTAATGAGAAAATTGTGAGGGTTGTATTTTATAGATATTTTACCTTTTATACATGTTTTTCCGTTTAAAGTTCAGCCACTGGAAAACATTTTGTTTTGAGAGTTTTGATAAAGGGTCACAACAGCCTCCTCAAAACACGGAGCTCTCCTGTCTGGAAGAGAATGACAAGGTGACAGCCCTAGGGTAAAGTTTCCATATCAGCATGACAGAGGCTTGCTTTTAGTAAATATTTAGTAGATAATTGTTGAATTCAATGAAACCCCCTCCCCCCCATAGTTTGGGTAAAAATCCTGTCTCTAAGTCACAGTGACTCTGGATGCTTTTTGATCAGATGTCAGTTTAGTTTGAGGCTTTCCAAGTCTCTTAAAAATGTTTGAATTACATAGACTTCTTTCTTATCAATGATCTGAAGTAGCTTTTAGAAATGTTACTAACTATACTGTATCTTTTTTGTGTGTAGGCTGGTGAATGTCTTTGACTGGGAGGTTGTTTATCTGTAGAGACTGCTTTGCCTGCTCCCTGGCTGCTGTGCCTGGTGCTTCAGTTGGGCTTGGGGAAGAAGAGCTTCTAGTGAGTTTCCTTCCTTTGGGCCAACATCTTGAGAATGGGGTGATGATTTTGTTCCTCCAAAGAGGAATAAGAGTCATTTATTACTATGGCTTAAATACTGCCTAGAGAAAAGTGAATATATTTTTATTCTTATGTTACTTTGGAAGTTGCTTGCGGTCAGTTATTTGCTTTCTCAGTTAGCTCCTGTTATCTCTTGGCCCATTTTTTTTTTTAATCAGTGAAAAAATCTTTTGGTTTGCCGTGCATCCTTTCTTTCTTGCTGTAGTCATAGACGTGTTTATCTGGGATAGCAGTTCATTCTGGGTCATGTTTAGCCAGTTAAGAATATTAGACTAAAGAGTCTTTGCTTTTAAAATGTTCACAGTTTTCACTTTTGTTGCATTCACAGGTATATATTACTTTGCAAAATAGATTACTGCACATTGGATTTTTTTATATCTGATTTTCCTATTCATAAATATGGAGATGTTATTTGATTTGCTACAAGTCAGAGAAGTTAAGACTCTGAAATTTTTTTTTTCTTATTTCAAGTACTTTCCAGGTAGAAGTGAACTAATAATTGAGATAAGTCCAAACCCTCTTGGCTAACAGTGGAAGACAAGTCTATCTCTGAAGATAACATTTTGAAAGGGATCTACTGATTACCTAGCCAGAGTGAATTTTTAACCTCTTACAAGCCAAGCTTCAGGACTGGGGGGGAGGGGGGTGGGGGAGAGAAGGCAGAGGGACAGAGAGGAAGATATTTTTCCAATGTTTTATAGAAGGACGAAAAAAATTGTCTAGAGAGTGTAGATGATCAGGTGTCTACATAGGACTTTTTTAATTTGTATTTTTTTAATTGACAAGAAAAAGTTAAATAATATATAGAACTCTTAGTAAATATGCAGTATTTTAGGTTTATTACTATCTGTGATCCTGAGTTTCATTTTCCATTTTTTTAAGAATACGGTTCATTAGAAGATAACAGAGTCTAAGAAAGTCTTCTGACTAATTGGTTTAAAAAATTCAGTCTCAGAAAATGGACATGTCTCTTAAGTTATCAGCAGTTTTCTGTTAGGCACAGTTAAGAGGAAGTAAGATTAGTGTTGAAAAGTACTCACTAAAGTTGTTTTTGCCATAAATAAGGTTTTTCATTTGTTGATTATAATAATTTAGCTTTACTACCTGTCATGATCACCTAACTAGTTTCTGCATTTTTGACCCATGACAAGAATGTGGCATTGTCGAGATCACCTGGGATGTGCTGAATGGGGTGGAAACTCTTTTGGAAGTTTTTTGCTCATGTCCCCAATTTAACCTGAGGCTGCTCCTATATATTTGGACAAAGCTAGCAAAATAGCTCTATACTTTTAAAAGGCCAAAGAGATGAAATGTTTACATGTGTATGTTTTACTATTGTAAATATTACTATTGTAATATTGTTATTTTGAATATCAAAGATAACAGCAAACCTTTGAAGCCTTCATAAGTGGGTTGGTTATGAGCTGAATTTATGAAATACTATTGTGTATCAGTAAAATTTGCCACTAAGCTGTGCTGGTGAGGCTGTGCCACAAACCTGTCTTGTGCCACAATCTGTCATTTTGCATTAATTAATCTCTGTAAGCATCAGCTTTCTCATCTGTGAAGAGGGCCTAATAATATCTACTGTATAACATGCTTCCCTCAGTTTCTGATGATCTAGTAAATTCCCAAATGACGTGACTGTGATGGGGACGATCATGTTGGGGAACCGTTAGGATGCTGTGGCAGAGATGACACAGTTTTACCTGCTTGGAATGTGATCCTGAAACAAGCAACATGGCAGAATGAGTAATTGCATTTAGGTTAAAAACTCAGTCATTTAACATATCACATCTATCTTGCTGAAGATCAAAAAAGGCTTTAGTTGATTACTGTCTTATCCTAAAGGCTGTGGCACCATGTCCCATCCATCTTTGCATTTCAGGTTAGATACTCAAGAAGTGTGCATGCTTGGCTTACAGAAAAGCTAGAACAGCCTTAGTAATCTCCTTGAGTTGAGTTTCCGGAAGGCAGAGGTCCACCTCAGAACACATCTGAAGGGTTTTGTTGACTTTTAAAAAACTGTCATTGGCATGTGATACACCTAAGTAGGTTTGCTTGTCTTGGGGGAGTATGTCATGAGAGGCATGTTAAACTTGAAAAAGAGAAACTTTTGGCGGAGATGTGAAAGTTGTCTTCAAGGAAATTGAGCAGGTCAGAGAGGTTGGTGACCTTTCCTGCAGTATACTTCTGGAGTGGGTCGCAGAGTAGGAGACTGTTTCAGAAGTGAATGAGTGGCTCTGCTGGCCACTGTCACAGGAGCCCAGGACTAGAGTCAGCAACTTTGGCTCTGATCCCACCTTTGCCACTTACCGGCAATCAGCCTGAGGCTGTCTGTGTGTTAATCGGGGATAACGCCTTGCTCCTGCTTGTCTCCTGTCCTTTTCAGACTTGGATCAGGCAAAGCGCTTTGACAACCATCACTGCTCCATGACATGAGGTGCCATTACTTTAAATGTGTGTGGGGGTTGAGGTCAATGCAAATAACCCCAAAGATCTCTTTCAGTCCTGGTGCTCTACAGTTCTAGAATCTAGACTTTTTATGTTGGCAGTGTGAGTGCTTTGGAGGTAATTTCTTGACAGATTGCAGCTGTTTCTTCACACTTAACATTGTCTTTTTTATTTTAGAAAGATATAATAGGAAATGATTATTCATGATACCAAATGATTCTTTGCTTTACAGAAGTTTTTTGTAACTTCCTTTAAATAGGAACCTTTTGTTAATTTAAGTGTATTTACAACTTAATTCAACAGCATTTAAAACTAAAAACTATTATGTATTGAAAAGTCAATCAGAAATGGTTTAACTATCTCTAAAATTATTATTTTAGTGGAAAATAGCGAAAAATTGTGAAAAGCAACAATTGTATTTTTAAATTCTCAAATTATAATACATATATAGGACAGCCCAAACTGTTCTGTATAAAGATTAAAATGTTACTTACATGCAATTGACAGATCCATATTTATCCTGATATTTAAGTAGCCGCTGAGTTAAAGTAAATTCTACCATCTTTCCTGCCTGCTTGCCTTGACTTCTTGGCACTTTTGAGTTGTGGCATACCAGCACCTCTCTCAATTAGGGATTGGAATAATGGGTGCCAGTTAGCCACATAAACTGGTACAGATTCACATGGCATGGCCCTGCTGTGAGACCATGCTTCTGTGCAAAGCCAGAACACATTTCTGATAAATAAGAGTTTCCGTTATATAGTCCATGCCAGCAAGGACTATATATGCCATATCAGTACTTGTAGGAAAGAAAGCATTGCACAATTAAATACTTTTCCATTTGGGAGTGCTTTCATTTTCCTAACTCATCATCCTATAATTTGTGTATTTAATTCTGAATGTAGTCATCTGATCCAATGGCCTGTAAAGTATTTTAGGGAGATTGAGAAAAGAATGTTTCTTGTTCTTCCCACAAGAAGATTAGGCAGGCTCTCACACTCCCTCAAGTCCCTTTTCCAGTTGGGAGTCTGAGGTAGGAGGAAGCCATTGCAGGACTGCTCGCTCCTTAGTCAACCCAGCTGTAAGGTTGGCTAAATGCAAGATGCATTGAAAAGCAGATGCTGAGCTTGAGCTAAGGTTTCCCGGATATATTGCCAAATAAGCGTAATCAAAAATGTTTATTCTAGAATGCTGTATTTAGTTGAAAGCAGCATTTTCAAGGGAGCTCAAGAAAAATACAAATAAATGTCCTTTCCACTTAGAATGTTTTTTGGGGGAAAAAAAAAGCAAGTGAATTCCATCCGAGTCTGTTCTGTATGTGTGAATTACACTTTGTAACAATGGATTAAGTGGGTAGTGTCCCCACCCCATCACTGCCCCGCATTAACCAAGGACCCTAAATGTTCTTTATCTTGTTTCTCCTACCTGTGTGTTCTACTCTACAGGTGATGTGGAAAAGAATCACTTGATTGGCCCAAGGCAGTTGTTGATTACAGTTGTCCCCACATACTAGTCAGCAATTTAAATAATAATTTAGAATGCCATTTATTTCTCTGTCTTCCAAAGCCTGCCTTGTCTGGTAGGTGGGGAGAATGTTGGTGGACTTGATAAGTAGTTTATGGTGTCGTAAAGGGCTGAGATGTGCCGATTCTGTGGATTTTTAAAATATCTTGATGGTGAAGAACAACACAGATATGTATGAAACTCTTGGCTTAGCTGTTCCTGTTTCATTCTTCCTCTGAATGACTAACTGTAATTTGTCTCTCAGTCCTGTATTGCTACTCTTTGTATTTTCTTTTGTCTTAAATATTACTTAAACCCCTCTCCCCTTTTTTGCACTTTACTTCTGATTTCCCCGAAGATCATTGTAAATTACATCTGAGTTTGGTCTAAGCTTTGGGGGAAAAGTGTCTTCACTTAGCATTGTACCTTCTGGCTAATATTTGTAATTTAACTCTATGTCTGAGTGTACATTTATATTTAATTAGTGCATATTTACCTTCTCGTAATATACATATTTGAAATAAATATTGAAGATAAATACCTGATCTTTGTGAGATGGATGCCTCACAGGTAGCTTTTTCATTGAGAGCATTGAGGATGTTCAGGATACCTATTTGACTGTTTCCTTTGTATAAACTTGAAATCTAGTCCCCAATTCAGCTGACATCAATGAAACTTATTGTATGTAACAAATTTTTGAATCATAATGAAAAGGGTAGATATTTAAATCCATAAGGTTGGGGAAAGTCACACAGCACAGATTTTTTTGATAGCTAAAAAGGCAGAAAGGGGCTGAATTTAGGAAACCACTCATGCTGGGTACTAACACCTTCTCAAACTGAATCTTAAAATTTAGTCATCGTTCTTGAATTGTACTTTATTCCTTGCCCTTCTATGTTTAGTTACTTATGTATTTTAGGAATTATCCATGCTGCTTTATTTTGGGTGTGAGTCCTGTTCCCCAACTTCATCCTTGAGGACTACAGGCCTGGCTGGCTTTGCCTGATTTTATTGTCTTCTGCAACAGTTTACAGTGCTGGGCATAGAGACACTGGAGTGCCTGTATTTAGAGTCCACCTGTATGCTGGAACTAGTGCAGGATTTTAAGTTTGAAGCTATGGGTCTGCTGCTTGGCAGCAGTGGTCTCTTGTCCAAGTCACCACCCTCTCTAAGCCTCTAGACAACTGGCTGTGGACACCGCCAGCCTCAGTGGGCTATTGTAGGGGCAAGGGAGGTCATGGGCAGATGTGAGTGTCCCTACTCACGAGGACCCTTGGAGCGTCTATCTGTGCTTAGACCATAGCTTTTTTTCCCTATCAGAAATGGACTAATTCCTGCTTTGTTGCTTTCTAAAGACCAAAAACACTTTAAGCATTCCACTGTTTTTCAGGGTTTCTCTTATTAAATTTAATATCCTAAAGCAAAATTGATCAAACTGAAAGGATAAAAAGGTAAAGCCACAGTTATGTCTGTAGATTCCGAAAATAAATTGTCTTTTTAATTTTTTTAGAGATAGGATCTTGCTGTGTTGTCCAGGCTGGAGTGCTGTGGCTATTCACAGGCGCAGTCAATAGCTTGCTGAGGCCCTGAACTCCTAGGCTCAAGCTATCCTCCTGCTTCAGCCTCCTGAGTAGCTGGGACCATTGGCCTGTGCCACCACGCCCAGCAGAAAGCATCCGTTTAAGTGTGATATTGCATAAGCTTGATCCAAACCCCTAATTTCTACATATACGTTTATATTTTTACTTTTAAGAGTTGCCCTAGTTCCTTAGTAGAAGTAAATATTTAGTAAATGTTTCATTTTAACTACTGTTTTGATCACTGGTGGGAGAACTGTCAAAATTAGTAACACCAATATCTGCAGGTATGATAGCCAGAGATCTTCTTTCTTTCAACAACTATTTGATCATCTATGTGTGGCACCATGCTTATATCCTACAGATAATATAGAGGTGGAAGCTTTGAGTTTTTTAAAAAATTAGATTAGAAAATATCGTTTATTTAAAAGTAAATAGAGAGAGAGAAAGAGAAGATTCACCTCCCCAAGGTAGAGAAGGAGTCCAAAGCCAGGAAACATGGCACAAGGCCACACCATAACTTAGCAAGGCAATGGCCAAAGCTTTGAGTTTTTTGTGCCACAAAGTGGGTTTAAAATAGATAAATCATTCACACTACAGGCGGTGAGGTCACAGAGGCTCTGGGCTGTGCTGTGAAGGGAGCAGACCTGCTGGTGAGGTGGGGTTTTAGCCGGGATTTCAGGTGAGGACTCTGACACACTCACCAAGGGGTCAGCGTGTCTGGGCTGAAGTAACAAGCGGAGTATAGATGTCAGGGAATGGCAGCCAGGTCCATGGGCTGTGGGAAGGCAGGGTGTGGGGAGCTGGCAAACCGCCACAGGAAGGCCTGATGCTTTGTGGCGTGAAAAGAGCAAAAGCAGGGCGTGTCTGCCTTCAAGGGGCTTTGATTAGGGATGTCCTGCAAATACTAGAATTAGTGCCAATCCGTATGGAATCCAGCGGCCAGGGGATCTTACAGCCATTGATGGCTCCACATTCAGAGAAGGGCCTGCAGGGCCAAAGAACCAAACAGAGAAACTCTTGCCTTCTAGAGACTAAGTTCTTAAAGTAATCCCTAAAGGCTGAGTGTCACATCTCTGACTGCTTGAGAGTCAGCCTGTAGCAGCCTGAGAACTTGGGGAACTGCTGGGCAAGACAGGCCCAGCCAACGCATCTCCTGGAAGAACTCTGGAAACCCATTTGGTGGAATGGATTGAAGAGATGACCTGGGTCTAGGATCCTATGCCCTGGGGAGCTGTGTTCACTGGGGAGAGGGACTGGCAGTCTCCCTCTTCCTTAATTAAGATGAAGATTCTTTCTGCCTATCCTAGGCCAGCTGCTTTCTCTCCCTTACGGCCCATCTCCCTGCGGAAGGAAACAGTTCAAAGAGACTTCCAAGAGACTGAAACCAAGATAAGCCAGGCCTTTAGCTTGTGTAAGGGCCTAAAATTTGGCCCTTTCTTACTGGCTTGCGTGGGCTGAGGGCTGCATGGAGTCACCTAGAATTTCCCCCAAAGCCGCTGGGGATATTTCACTGGAGACTCAAAGTATGTGAAAAATTTTGCCAGGAGAATATGAGGCAGGGGGTGTTGCATTCCAGAAAGGGAGGAACCAGAGCAAGCCCTGGAGCCTTGTGTAAAGGTGGGATGAAGCCAGACACACCAAAGAGGGTGGGGCAGTTCACCCTTGAGGACCTTGCTGGGAGATAGGTGTTAGGGTACTGGGCGGACAGGGTGAGGGTCGAGGGGCACAGGGAGGCGAGGCTTGGGGTGTCTGTTGCCTTTCGCAACGTGGTAGCCTTGCTTGCCTGTGAACCTGTGAACTATGTGGTTTGTATTTTATACCCAATTTGTTAAGGCTAACTGCTGACAGTGAGGTCATGGTGGAGTTGAGTCAGGGATAGAAGGAGCTGGAGGTGAGATTCTTAGCCTGGAGTGGCTTTAGGGACTGCAGAAGCAGAGCCCACAGGACTTGGGAAGATTGCATTCCAGGATATCTGCCCTCCTAAGGGGCTAATTTGCTGATGTGTTCTGAAGTTTCACCTCTGCTTTATTTCTACACCTGTTACTCAATTCTGAAAATCAGCAGTGTTCTGGTCTAAAAAAATCTTGAGAACAATTTGAGTTATAAGATCTTGACTGCAGAGTATTCCTGTCAAAGGAGTCTGTTGTATTTTCGAATCACTGTAGCCATATGTTTAATGGCCTCTCACATGGAGCAGGAATTAGACATTTTCGCTCGGTTCAAGGAGATAGAAACATGGGTAGAAGCTTCAGGAATGCAGATTTTGACCTGATCTCATAATTGTCCAGATGCTTTTCCCTGGGAGCTCAGGGTAGTGTCCTCTGGGGAGCACCTACCTTGTGCTGAAGTCTGGGCTACACGATGGGGACACAAATGTAAACAGAGCAGTAAGGGTGCCCTCAAGGAGCCTGTTGTGTTATTTGGGAAGCTGGTGTGTCAGCAGGTCTTTCAGTAGAGTGGGGCCCAGCAGTGATGGGAGCACAGACATGGACTTGCAGGAGGGAGGGCAGAGAAGACAGTGACTGGAGGGGCCGCTCCGGCTCTGAGGGGATGCCCGGGCAGGATCTTTAGAGAAAACCAAGAGTTTGTGAACAAATGACTAAAGCATTGCAGTCAAGGGTGAGGTGGGGGAGGTAGAGACAGAGACCACATGAGGACATCTGTATGGGGTCGCAGGAGCATAATGTGCTGGGTGGGGGTACATGCGGATAGATTTAAGCAGCAGAGAGTAGCTTGGGCCGGGAGACACACAGGAGACTTGTGTTAGGTCTGAGCCTAAGGATGAGCTCAGGAGATGTGTGGGGAGGTGGTAGGAGCCACTCAGGTGTGTGCTGCGTGGCTGCTGACAGGGACATCGGGTGTCTCCATATCCCACAGTGGACTTCCTTCTGTATTTAAACGAAGGCAGTGTTGTGGTGAGTTCGGATTGTAACTCTGCCTCTTCCCTAATGCATGACCTTCGTCAAAGAGAAAGGGCCTAGTGCTTCCGACATGAGGATTCTGTCTATTGCTCAGAGTGTCCAGGAAGACCCAGTGAGGAGCCATGTCTTAGCCCAGTTCCTGGCAGAGGTCAAGTACTGAACTCGGGATTGGCCACTGCTATTTGACTGAACACTTGGCATTGAGTGGATTGCTGAGGGGCATCTCTGGGGGCGCATGAGGGGCTACAGGCGAAGTGAAGACAGCCTGTTTGTAGCCATTGGTGACACCCGCACCATGAAGGCCGGTGCAGAATAGCCCTGTGGTCTCAGGCTCACTCACTGCTGGGAGAAGACAGAGAGGGTCTCAGCGCTCCTCATCAGAGTGGCGTTCTTGAGTTGCTCAGAGGCTCACACGACAGAAGGTCTTGCCAGCAGGGAAGGGAGAGGCCAGTTAAGCCATCCTGATGGCGTGCTTCGGCTTCTGCCAAGCCAGCGGATCCGCTATATTTGGAAGTGTGATTAAAGTCCTTAGTACCAGACTCCTTGGTGGTTTCAGCTATTTTCAGGTTGAGTTCCATTGTCCTCGATGGATGCCCTCGCAGATGTGGGAGACTGAGACTCAGAGAAGATGGAGGTCGCTCCCAGGCAGTGCCCTTACCCTTGGCCGTGAGCCCGTGAGCATGGGAGGCTTTTTTTTTAAAGGAAGATAGTCCTTAAGTATAGGAAAAGGTGCTTAGGCTGTCCCTCCTCCTGCCTTCCCCCACTTAATGTTTTCTGCTTTTGATCACAAAATGACTAATTGCTTTTATTGCTGAAAGGTTTTATACATTTTTACTGGTTCTCTTTTATTCTCAGATGACTGATACTGTATTTCTTACTGTCTTTTAGAAGATTTGTTAGATACATAAATTACACATTGTATCAGTCTGTCTTGCTTTGCTGTAAGGAAATACTTGAAGCTGGGCACGGTGGCACAAGCCTATAATCCCAGCATTTAGGGAGGCTGAGGCGAGAGGACTGCCTGAGTCCAGGGGTTTGAGACCAGCCTGGGCAAGTTGTTAAGACTTCGTCTCTTCAATAAATCAAAAAATTAGGCAGACTTGGTAGCACGTGCTTATAGTTCCGGGTACTTGGAAGGCTGAGACAGAAGGATTGCTGGAGCCCAGCCTTGGGCAATGGAGTGATATTCCAACTAAAAACAAAAAACAAAAAACCCCGAAATACTTGAGGCTGGGTAATTTATAAAGAAAAAGAGGTTCGTTTTGACTCACAGTTCAGCTGGGCTTCTGGTGAGGCCTCAGGAAGCTAATGATCATGGCAGAAGGCAGAGGAGGAGCAGACGTGTCACATGGCGAGAGTGGACCCAAGGATGGAAGGAGGTGCCAGGCTCTTTAAACAACCAGCTTGCATGTGAGCTAATAGAGCAAAGACTCACTCATTACTCCAAGAATGGCACCAAGCCATTCATGGGGGATCCGACCCTGACTGAACACCTCCTACCAGGCCCCACCTCCAGTGCTTGAGGATCACATTTTTATTTTTTTGAGTCAGAGTCTCACTCTGTCACCCAGGCTGGAGTGCAGTCCCATGCTCATGGCCACTGCAGCCTCAACCTGCTGGGCTCAGGTGATTCTTCTGCCTCAGCCTTCCAAGTAGCTGGAATTACAAGCATGTGCCACAATGCCCAGCTAATTTTTTGATTTATGTAGAGACGAGGTTTCACCAAGTTGCCCAGGCTGGTCTCAAACCTCTGGACTCAGGCAGTCCTTTTCCTCCGCCTCCCAAAGTGTTGGGGTAACAGGCATGAGCCACCGTACGCGGCACTGGGGATCACATTTCAGCATGAGATATGGAGGAGGTAACATCTAAGCCATACAGTACATCCGTCTTTACTTTCTTTCTTTCTTTCTTTCTTTTTTGAGTTAGAGTCTCACTCCTTTGCTCAGGCTGGAGTGCAGTGGCACACACGCTCACGACCACCCCAGCGTCGACCTGCTGGGCTCCAGCGAGCCTTTTGCCTCAGCCTTCTGAGTAGCCAGAACTACAGACGCGCGCTACCATGCCCGACTATTTTTTATTTTATTTTATTGTAGAGACAAGGTCTCGCCAAGTTGCCCGGGCTGGTCTTGAACTCGCGGGCTCAGGCAATCCACTCGCCTCAGCCTCCCAAAGTGCTGAGATTATAGGCTGAGCCACCGAGCCTGGCTGACATCATTCTTTCAACATTAGCTCCATAAGAGAAGATACACATCTTGGCTTGCTAAAGAATGCTGTTTCCTTGTTTTATAGCACATGACCATATTATGTGGCTTCAGTGACAACAGAATGCGTGATCGTGTGTATAGTGGGAGAATCGGCATTTTAAACCTTTGTCCTAACACAGTTCTCCACACATCAATAGTCGTTTCTTTTTGTAAAAACAAAAGAGCCCAAGTCTGCTTTGGGTCTCCCTTGAGATCAAGTGTGCTCTGGTCAGGGGCTCTGTGGAGGACACGGCTGTGGTAGCTTGCTGTTAGTTAGGGTGTGGATCGCTCCACTAACTTCTTGGCTGACCCACTTGTTCCATCTTCCTGGGTCATCGTTCTACCTTCTCTCTAAGGTTCCAAAGCTAGACACCTTGGACAGCGTCCTCGCTCTCTGCTGGGGTGCCTTGCTTCCCAGGGAGCCCTCCTCCAGCTAGACTCCTTCTTGCACCTGATCTTCCCTTGGGTGTCTCTTAGTCCTGTCCCTGTCTTTGAATTGCTCCATCCTTTCTTCACACATCCAAGTCCCTTACTTTGAGATTTCAGACAAACATGATCTCATAGAGGTCTTCACCCAGCTGCCACTGCTGTGTCCTGTGTCACAGGAATATTCTAGGCCTTTCTCACATGTCCCACAATAAGGACCCATGGGTGGCCAAAGTGCCAGACTAGAAGGCAGTGGGAGGCCTTGTTCAAGTTTAGGGACCGCCGCTGACTTCCATGAAAGCCTCGGCAAGGCTCTTGAGTTGCCCCATGGAACAAAATGTAGGAGTTAGACTAGCTCTCCAAGGTTTCCTGAGCTCTAAAATGTCTTCAACATTGGCCCAGAAAATTTCATCTGTCACTTCTGGTACAGTTATAGTTAATAGGAAGTGGTTCTTCAAAGCAGGGGTCCCAAAGCCATGGGCCACAGACTGCTACCGGTCCATGGCCTGTTAAGGCTGCACAGTAGGAGGTGAGTGGCAGGCAAGTGAGCAAAGCTTCATCTGTATTTACAGCCGCTCCCCATTGCTCGTGTTAACGCCTTCTGTCAGATCAGCGGCACCATTAGATTCTCATAGGAGCTCGAACTCTGTTGTGAACTGCACGTGCAAGGGATCTAGGTTGCATGCTCCTTATGAGATTCTAATGCCTGATGATCTGAGGTGAGCTGGGGCAGTGATAAATGCTGGGGAGCAGCTGCAAATACAGATTAACCTTAGCAGTGAGATTTGATTGCACAGAGACTATAATCAGTTGCTTGCAGACTTGCATCAAAGCCCTGTCAGTGAGTGGCAAGTGAGTGGATGAACTTCAGTTGTACAACTGCATCTGGTGGCAAGCTTTGAGTCAAAATCTGGCACTTATTTTAGTCCGTGTGTGGCCTGCCCATTATTTTGTTTACTACTTTCATCCGCGCCTCTTTTCTGCACTGCACACTTATCTCAGTCACAGTTTTGGTAAGCCCACAAGCTAACCCTAGCCAAAAAACGCAAAAAGCAAATGTCACTGGAGAGCTTCTTTGAAAAGAGGTAAAGACCCAATGACGAGACAGCAGAAGACTAAGTCTGCCAACACAAAGCTGCTTTTAAAAGAAAATACTGAGAGTCCTATTTAAATTACGGGTTCATTGCAACAGGTGATTTCATATTCTCCAAGCCTGCTTTGTATACTATCTGGCAACTGGCTATCCAATAAAGCCATGAAACCTTTAAAACTGCTTCACTGCATGGAGACCAAGCACCCTGCATTAAAAGACAAGCCTTTGGCCGGGCTCGGTGGCTCATCATGTAATCCCACGCTTAGGGAGGCTGAGGTGAGTGAATTGCCTGAGCCCGCGAGTTCGAGACCCATCTGGGCAACTTGGCGAGACCTCATCTCTACAATAAGTCAAAAAAAAAAATTAGCTGGGCGTGGTAGTGCGCGCCTGTAATTCCAGCTACTTGGAAGACTGAGGCGGAAGGATCGCCGGAGCCCAGCAGGTCGAGGCTGCGGTGGCCAGGAGCGGCCACTGCACTCCAGTCTGGGCGACGGAGTGAGACTCCAACTTAAAAAAAAAAAAGACAAGCCTTTGGAGTTTTTCAAATGAAAAAAAAATGATCAGGAAGAACAGAAGCAATTATTGAAGGCCATTACTTCATCAAATGTGTCTGCACTGAGAACATCATTTTTTTTTTTAAGTTGGAGTC
>CAUYQG010284986.1:0-21987 GCA_963574415.1 Tarsius wallacei | reverse complement strand
CCATTTCCCATACTTTCAAAAGGCAGAAGCGCTGAGTAGTTTTTTTAAAAAAAGAACAAACAATGTTTGGTTTAGAAATTGCTGTAGCTTAGGTTCTTGGGTAAAGGAGGTGCCTGATTTTGGTACAGAACTCCTTTTATTACAAAGGTGGAGAGGACTGTCTTTTTTTTTTTTTTTTCGAGTCAGAGTCTCACTGTTGCCCCGGCTGGAGTGTAGTGGCACACTCATGGCCACTGCAGCCTCAACCTGCTGGGCTCAGGTGATCCTTCCACCTTGGCCTTCCAAGTAGCCAGAACCAAAGGAGCGTGCCACCACACACAGCTGATTTTTTTTTTTAGTTGAAGAGATGAGGTCTCACCAAGTTGCCCAGTCTGGTGTTGAACCCCTGGACTCAGGCAATCCTCTTGCCTTCGCCTCCCAAAGTGCTGGGATTACAGGCGTGAGCCATGGTGCCTGACAAACAGCACCTCACTTTCACATGTAGAATAATATCCAGAATTCCCATTGTTTCCTGAAGGGCCCAGCATGACCCTGTGACCATCCTCTCCCTCATTCATTCAATCCCAGATACACTGGTCTCTCAAGTTCCCTGAAGCACACAGTGACCAACCTGGACTCCTCTCCAGGGCTGTGACTTGCCTTCCCCTCCGTGGGGTCCCTGGGCCTCCCATGTCTCGGTCCCTCACTTCATTCTGATCTCTGCATGCAATCCTCTCTGGATATTTGTCTTACACAGCAAGTCCCACCCCTTCTCACGCCCATCATGCTGCCTTCTCCTTCTGCAGATTCTTCTTCCTAATACTTATCCTTGCCTAAAATCACATATTTCTTATTTTACTTATTTTTTTTAATATCTCCCCCGCTAGAAGATAAGCTTCCTGAGGACAAGAACCTCCTTTGCTTCTCATGGCATTATAGACACGGTCCTATGGAAGATGTGGTCCTTTAGACATTGTTCATACAGGATTTTTAAAAAAAATATTTGCATATAAAACATCAGGCGGGGTTTTTGTTGTTGTTGTTTTGAGTCAGAATCTCACTCTGTCACCCAGGTTGGAGTGCAGTGGCATGGGCATGCTCATGGCCACTGCAACCTCTGCTGGGATTGGGCAATTTTTCTACCTCAGCCTTCCAAGAAGCTGGAAATATAGGCATGCATCATCATGCCTGGCTGACGTTTTGATTTATTGTAGAGACGAGGTGTCACCAAGTTGCCCAAGCTGATCTTGAACCCCTGGACTTAGGCAATTCTCTTGCCTCTGCCTCCCAAAGTGCTGAGATTCAGATGTGAGCCACTGTGCCCAGCTCAGGCAAGGTTTTTAAAATTACATATTCAACAGAATAATAAAAACTTCCCAGGAAAAATCAATAACATTGTAAGTCAGACCATGTCCCAAAAATATGACACTGCAGAGTCATAGACAGCATGGCTTTGTGAGAAATATATAGAAAGAGAAAGACCTCAGCTTACCACTTATGATAGAAACACCTACAAAATTCCTTTTAATGGGCTATAAAAAATAAATGTTCAAATATAATCGCCTTGAACAATTTCTCTTTGTATGTTATAACTTTAACCCACTGACCTCATCCCAGGAATTTTTGTTACTGATAATAAAGCTATAGTTAAAAAAATAAAATAGACCAAATGCAGTGGTTCATGCCTGCAATCACAACACTTTAGGAGGCTGAGGTGGGAGGATCACTTGAGCCCAAGAGTTCAAGATGAGCCTGAGCAACTTAGTGAGAGCCCCATCTCTACAAAAAATTAAAAATAATAATAGCATTAATAAAAATAAAAATTGCATGTACTTGTAATCCTTCAGGTTGACAGACTAATTAAAATTAGCAGCTGGAGGCTGGGCACAGTGTCTTACTTTGAGGCTGAGGCTGGGAGAATTGCTCGAGTCCAGGGATTCGAGACCAGTCTAGGCAACATAGCAAGACCTCCTCCTCTCTACAAAACAAAAAATCAAAAAATTAGCTGGTTGTGGTGGTGTGCTCATCTGTAGTCCTAGGTAATCAGGAGGCTGAGGCGGGAGGACCACCTGAGCCAAGGAGGTCAAGGCTGTAGGGAGCCATGATTGTGCTACTGCACTCCAGCCTAGAAGATAAGAGTGACACCTTGACTCAAAAAATAAATAAATACATAAATAAGGCTGGGCTTGGTGGCTTACGTCTGTAATCCCAGCACTTTGGGAGGTGGAGGCAAGAGGATTGCCTGGGCCCAGGGGTTCGAAATCAGCCTGGGCAACTTGGCGAGACCTTGTCTCTATAATAAATAAATAAATAATTAGCCGGGTATGGTGGTGCACACCTGGTCCCAGCTACTCAGGAGGCTGAGGCAGAAGGATCACCTGAGCCCAGCAGGTTGTGGCTGTGGTGGCCATGAGTGCACATTGCACTCTAGCCTGGGTCATAGAGTGAGACTCTGACTCAAAAAAAAAAGTGTTCAGTTATTTGAAAAGGCTTATTAGCTTAAATGTGAGATAAAGTCAAACATTATCAGATAGTGCCTAACTGTAGCAGATTCCTATGCACTCCACTGGCAAGAAGAAGGTGACATCCAGGCCTACGACAAAAAGAAGAGTCAGTCCCTTGAGGGTTTGACATTCACACTTGGAGAGGATCTCACCTGCTATCACAGCTACTGTCACATCCTTGACCTTCAAACTTTCTCCTCTGGCCTTGCGACTCTATTCCTGGACTGAGAGACCAAACCAGGCCACATGCCCACATGTGCAGAAATGTCACAGACATGTATGTTTTATGTGTGGGTCCAATCCTCATAATCATGAACCCTTGACATAAAAAACAGCCATGGTCCTGCACCATCGGGTGTCTCAGTTAAGTCACTGAGATGAGGCAGCTACTTTCCACACTGTCTAGCCTCTTGGCAGGGCTCGTGTCTCCTAGCTCACAGAGGAAAATGCAGTCAACATATGTAGAACCTGGCCATGGTGTTTTCCTCTTCTCTTTCATCTCAGACTTTGCTCCTCTGCTAATAGTCAGAATGTTTTTTGATTTCAAAAGCAGATCCCCTACTCTCTCTTGTAATGTTTTGTTTAAAAAATAGTTAAATATTTATTGTATTTCAATTTACTTTATTTTATTTTATTTTTTTTGCTCGAGTGCAGTGGCATGTTCATGGTCACTGCAGCCTTGACCTGCTGGGCTCAGATGATCCTTCTGCTTCAGCCTTCCAAGTAGCTGGAATTATAGACATGCACCACCAGGCTCAACTCATTTTTCTTGATTTATTGTAGAGATGAGGTCTCACCAAATTGCTCAGGCTGGTCTTGAACCTGTCGGCTCAGGCAATCCTCTCACCTCAGCCTCTCAAAGTGGTGGAATTATTGGCGTGAGCCACCACGCCCAGCCTTGTATTTCAGTCTTAACCTTCCTTCTCCCTATAAAACAGAGTTAGCTTCATCTACAAGAAGAAGGAGGAGGAGGAGGAGGAAGAGGAGAAGAAGAAGAAGGAGGAGGAGGAGGAGGAGGAGGAGGATGAGAGAGGCCGCATATGGTGGCTCGTGTCTGTAACCCCAGTGCTTTGGGAGGCTGAGACAGGAGGATCACTTGAGGCAAGGACTTTGAGACCAGCCTGGGTAACACTGAGAGGTCCCATCTCTACAAAATTAAAAATTAAAAATGTTCTGGGTTTCAGGAGTTTGAGGCCTCTGTGAGTTATGATCATACCACTGCATTTTAGCCTGGGTGATAGAGCAAGACCCTATTTCCAAAAAATAATAAATAAATGTAAAGTTCAATTCTATACCCACATCATAGCTGATCTCCCTGTTCTTCTGTCCCTCGCCTCTTTCACAGCCAAACTCCTCAAAAGAATGGTCTTCAATCTCTAGCTGCATGTCTTTTTTTATTTTGAGTAGGGATCTTACTCCATCACCCAGGTTGAAGTGCAGTGTGTGGCATGATCACAGCTTACTATAGCCTCGACCTCATGGGCTTGACCTCCTTTCACCTCAGCCTCCTGAGTACCTAGAACCACAGGTGCAAGCCACTGTGCTTGGCTAATTTTTTAATGTTTTTGTAGAGACAAAGTCTTGCTATGTTGTCCAGGTTGGTCTCAAACTCTTAGGTTCAAGCGGTTCTCTATCCTTGGCCTCCCAAAGTGCTGGGATTACAGGCGTGAGCCACCATGTCTGGCCCTTTAAATATTTTTTTTAAGTCCTCATCTTAATGAAATTATCTGCTGGGGGTTTTTTTGTCGTTTGTTTTTGGGGTTGTTTTTTTTTTTTTTTGCTGTGGATGACTTCCTTCTTGAAATCCTTGCCCCCCTCCCTCGTTTCTAGAGACATCAACTACAGACT
This sequence comes from Tarsius wallacei, assembly GCA_963574415.1. Lineage (NCBI taxonomy): Eukaryota > Metazoa > Chordata > Mammalia > Primates > Tarsiidae > Tarsius > Tarsius wallacei. Next base: position 17,656 of record CAUYQG010284986.1, on the reverse strand, counting down.
ACTTCTCTTTTTTACTGGTGCTGCTTGTTAAATGCTGTTGTTTCTTTCTCACTACTCTATAACCTTTTCCTAGGAAGTTGTGCTGCTAACTTGTAGATCCCAATGTCCTTCCCTGCCTTTTATACAGCCAGCCCACACCCTCCCCACATATCCAACTGCCTGTTCTCTGCCTCCATCTTGCAGTCCCAGATAAATCAAACTCAACAGTTTCTAGGCAGAGTTCTCCTCTCCCTCACACTTCCTCCCTGGTCTGTTTTTCATGTTTTAACAAAAGATATCACTACTTTTATACCTAATACTTTTTTGCCTTCTGTATTTTATCTACGAGTTGTCGTCGTATCACACTTCGAATGTCATCAAAATGTCTTCCTTTCAATACTTCCTTTATCTTAGGTAAAGAAAAAAGTCATCGGAGTTCAGATCAGGTGATTAAGGAGGGTGCTCCGATATAGTTATCTATTTACAGGCTAAAAACTCCCTCACAGACAGAACTGTGTGAGCTGATGCATTGTTGTGATGCAAGGGCTCTGTTGGGACCATTTTGCACACACGTTCTCATGCTAAGATTTTCAGTTAAGATTTTCCTGTTTATTGATGTTTATTTAGTCTGCTATGGTTCTCACAGCCAGCCAGCGATTTTGATGCACAGTTCAAAGAATGTTTGCAATGTTTTTGGCAGTTCTGCTCATTACTGGCCATCCTGTATTTTATCTACACTTATTTCATCAGTGACATTTTTTCTCCCCTCAGAAAAATGTTTAATCCATTAGTACACTGCCATTTTCTTTATAACATTATCCCCATAAACTTGGACTAACATGTCCCTGATTTCACTTCCACTCTTGCCAAGTTTAACAAGAAATTTAATGTTTGTTTGTTGCTCTAATTCAAACTGCAATATTCTCACAATGACAGCTCTGATGGCAATTCCAGAGAGAGTTCCCAGATTGCTTTGATGGGTGAATTAGGTGCTGGCATTAGTGCATAGCTTTCCAAGGGGAGTACTTTGAAGGTGACCGTAGAGATATTCAACAGTGAGGTATGTAGCACTTTTTCTAGAATGAATCCACAAACTTAACTGTCAGACCTTGTATTCTGTTCCCTGTGCTGGGGTTTTGTTTTATCCCACTTGTCTGTCTGTGAATGCTTACTCATCTGGCTGAGAATCACCTCCTTCATGGTCAGCCTGGCCAGGTAAAGTAATCTGGCAGCCGGGTAACACCCTAAAGGAGACATCTAGAACAGTATGCATAGTACTGAATTGTGAAGGGGGAACATATTCTAGGTGGAGGGAAGAGTCAGTGGAAAAGCCACTGACTAAAGAGTTTGGGGCAGGGCACAATGGCTCATGCCTCTAATCCCACAATTTGGGAGGTTAGGGTGGGAGGACTGCTTGATCCCAGGAGTTCAAAATCAGCCTGGGCAACATAGCGAGACCTCGGCTCTACCAAAAATGAAAAGTTTAGCCGGACAGGCTGAGGCAGAAGGATTGCTTGAGCCCAGGAGGGTAATGCTGTGGTGAGCCATGATCGTGCCACTGCACTTCAGCCTGGGCAACAGAATGAGACCCTGACTCAAAAAAAGAAAGAAAGAAAGAAAGAAAGAAAGAAAGGAAGGAAGGAAGGAAGGAAGGAAGGAAGGAAGGAAGGAAGGAAGGAAGGAAGGAAGGAAAGGCCGGACACAGTGGCTCACGTCTATAATCCCAACACTTTAGGAGGCCGAGGTGAGAGGATTGCCTGAGCTCTGGGGTTGGAGACCAGCCTGAGCAACATGACGAGACCTCATCTCTACAATAAATCAAAAAATTAGCCAGGTATGGTGGCGCATGTCTGTGGTTCCAGCTACTTGGAAGGCTGGGGTAGAAGGATCACCTGAGCCTAGCAGGTTGAGGCTGCGGTGGCCATGAATGTGTCACTGCACTCCAGCCTGGGGAACAGTGAGACTCCAACTCAAAAAAAAAAAAAAGAAGCCGGGCTCGGTGGCTCAGCCTGTAATCCCTCGCCTGGGGAGGCTGAGGTGAGTGGATTGCCTGAGCCCGCGGGTTCGAGACCCGTCTGGGCAACTTGGCGAGACCTCATCTCTACAATAAACCAAAAAAAAAAAAAATCAGCTGGGTGTGGCAGCGCGCGCCTGTACTTCCAGATGCTTGGAAGGCTGAGGCGGAAGGATCACCGGAGCCCAGCAGGTCGAGGCTGCGGTGGCCGGGAGCGGCCACGGCACTCCAGTCTGGGTGACAGAGTGAGACTCCAACTCAAAAAAAAAAAAAAAAAGATTTTGAGGTTTGGTGTTTTTGAGAGACCACAAGAAGCTCTGTGACTGGGACACTGGACCGTATGAACAGTGACATAAGAAACAACTGGAAAAGAGAGGTAGGGTCCCAACTAAGCAGGGCTTGAAGGCCATGGTAAAGATTTTTGCATTCTGTTCTGACTACAATGGGAAGCCAAGGATTTCTAAGGCTGGGAATGACAAAATCTGAGTGAATTTTTTTTTTAATAGGATTCTCACTCTGTCACCCAGGCTGGAGTACAGTGGCACGATCACGGCTCACTGCAGCTTTGACTTCCTGGGCTCCAGTCATCCTTCTGCCTCAGCCTTCTAACTAGCTGGAACCACAGAAAAGGACCACCATGCCCAGCTAATTTTTGGATTCATTGTAGAGACACAGTCTCACCAAGCTACCTAGGCTGGTCTCAAACCCCTGGGCTCATACAATTATCTCACCTCCATCCCTCAAAGTGCTGAGATTAAGGGCATGAGTCATTGTGACTGGCCTCAACTGAAATTTTAAAATGACCTCTCTTTAACCATACGTGGTGGTGCATGCTTGTAGACCCAATTAATAGAGAGGCTGAGCTGGGAGGATCGCTTGAGTCTAGGAGTTTGCAGTGAACTATGGTTGCACCATTGCATTCCAGCCTGGACAACAAAGCAAGATTCATCTCAATAAAAGAAAGAGAATAAAATAATAAATACAATGACCTCTCCAGCCACAGTGTGAATAACTTTCAAAGAAGCAAGATTGTTAAAAGAAGTGACTAGTTAGGAAGTCACTACAGTCATCCAGCCAAAAAATAATGGTCACTTAGCCCAGGGGGTAGTATGTATGACAGAGAACATCGTCAACATTTTTGACAAATTCTCTCTTGCAAGCAAACAAATGAGACTATGTTACTTGATTAAACTAATAATCTGTTTCAGGATGTTCCACGGTCATTACTGGCTGCATCCTGTGACCATCTGGAGACCAGAATGACCAGCCAAGCCCTGTATCTTTGCACACACACAAAAACAACTTTTACAAAATTCACTGGCATGTTCCACAAAGTTTACTGTGTTCTTTGAACTCTCCTGACCTTGGGAAAATGCTTTTCCCACAGAAAACGTTTCAGCCAATTGAGCTTGGACTCTTCTTAAAGGTCACATGGACTCTTGTATTAGAAATACTATTTGTACATTTCTATTTCCTTTGTTGGCTCAAGTCTACATTCCTCTCATAGCCCAAACAAAGACCAAAGGGTGGTCAATGGAGAAGAGAAATGGAGAACACTTTGGAAATGAATTTTCTGAAGAGACCATGCGCCGGTGAGGAAATTAAAACTGCTAAAACTGCTGGGGTAGAGATAACATCTCCATTCAGACATAACAGTAAGAACATTAGCCATCACGTATAAGCAAAGTTCATGAAATCTATATTCCTAGAAACAGAGTAACTGGTGGTGTCAAAAGACAAAACTGCCTGGGTGCAGTGGCTCATACCTATAATCCCAGCACTTTGGGAGGTGGAGGCGAGAGGATTGCCTGAGTCTAGGGATTTGAGACAACCAGGGCAACTTGGTGAGACCTTGTTTCTACAATAAATCAAAAAATTAGCGGGGCATGGTGGCGTGCTCCTGTAGTTCCAGCTACTTGGAAGACTGAGGCAGAAGGATCTCCTGAGCCCAGCAGGTCACGGCAGGGATGGCCATGAGCATGCCACTGCACTCCAGCCTGGGCGACAGAGTGAAATTCCTACTCAAAAAAAAAAAAAGGCAAAACTGCAACAAATTTTGTTTAAAGATCTTGGTTGGCTTTATTGTGATTCTAGAATCAGGCAATGCTCTGTCCCATAAATAGAATAAGTGTTTCAGTAAATTGAGCAGAGCAGTTAGCTTTATAGGCAGAAAAGGGGCTAAAGAGAATAGAAATGAAGAAAAAAAGCAAATTAGTCATTTCCATTAGCATGTATATGTCAGAAATTCAGCCATAATTGACATCTCAGGAAATGTGTGTTATGAAGGAGAACGCAGTTATTATCATTACCTGAGTGTCACGTGTTCTTACTCATAAGCAGACCTTGAGCAATTATTGTAATACTATAAGAAAAGGATTGGCAGTAGCGGGAAACTGCCACCGGGTGGGGGACGGGGAAGTGGATTGGTAGTAGTGGGAATCGGCTTGGGGAAGGAGGGGGACGCATCTCTCCAACAAGGGTACCTGCATAATGAACATTGTATACCTACCTGAATTGTACCTCACATCTTTAAAATAAAAAAATTAAAAGTTAAAAAAAAAATACTCTGACCATTAGCACTGCTCTCAGCCACCATCCTTGGTGTTTGGTCTCAGCACATCATTGGTAGGTTATAGTGCCTCATGACCATACATGTCTCTGAGTTGAAGGGAAGCCATTTGACATTCGACAGATGACTATATGCACAGTTAAACTCAATTTCTGGGTTCAAACAATCCTCCCACCTTGGCCTCCCAAAGCGCTGGGATTACAGGCATGAGCTGCTCTGCCTGACCTCAAATGACATACTGAATAACAATAAGAATGAATTATCTTTGTGAAGTTCCATTGCAGAAGTCATCTGGGGTCAAACAATGCCTTTGTAGCTTGTCTGTTTTCATTGCTTTGAGGTAAAAAAAAAAACAAAAACAAAAACAAAAAACAAAAACAACAAAAAACTGGCTCTTATTGGCCCTACAAAGTGGAGAATGTCATAAATGTGTTCCTGCCTGCGTATGCGTTGACTTTCCAGACCACCATTGATAGAACATGCCTCTTGAATCACGCTGCAAGGCACACAGAATTTGACCTGTGAAAATTTTCTCTTTAACTGTTTAAGGAAGCTTTTTTGGTTGTAGTAGAGGCAACTGGACATAAGGTATTTGGATATGGAAGCTACTGTTTCTTTTCTTTCTTTTTTTTGAGACAGGGTCTCACTCTGTCACCCAGGCTGGAGTGCAATGGCACGATCTCGGCTCACTGCAGCCTCGAACTCCTGGGCTCAAATAATCCTCCTGCTTCAGCCTGCTGAGTAGCTAACTTTTCCATTTTTTGTAGAGATGTGGTCTCACTATGCTGCCCAGGCTGGTCTCAAACTCCTGGCCTCAAGTGATCCACCTGCCTGGGCCTCCCAAAGTGCTGGGATTACAGGCATGAGCCACTGTGCCCAGCCTGGAATCTAGCTCATAAAAACAATTGCCAAAGTACAGTCTTCTTTAGTGCTAATAATAATGATTATTAATGATAATTTTATACCTCAAAGGAAAGAAATAAATTTACTTGAATTACAAATTCTTTATTTTTTTATTTTTATTTTAAAATTATGGGGTACAATTAAGGGTTAGGTGTACAAATATGCATTGTGCAGGTACCCTTGTTGATGAGGTGTGCCCCCCCATCCCCCGACAGGTATTGACTACCATTAATCCCACCTCCCCTCCCCTCCCTGCCTCCCCCATAGTGTCCCACCACTGTCAATCCTTTTCTTATAGTATTACGATAGTTGTTCAAGGTCCACTTACGAGTGAGAACATGTGATACTCAGATCTTTGTTTCTGTGAGAGATCACTCAGTATTTATAAACTCCAATTCCATCCAGATTGCTGCAAAATTCATGATTTTGTTCTTTTTATGGCTGTGCAATATTCCATTGTGTATATGTACCACATTTTTTTAATCCAGTCCTCTTTTGATGGACAGCATGGTTGACTCCATGATCTTGCTATGGTGAACAGTGCTGTGATAAACATATGTGTGCAGGTATCTTTTTTATAAAGTGATTTGAGTTCTTCAGGGTATATTCCCAGTAGGGGGATTTGATGAACATAGATGCTAAAATTCTCAACAAGATCCTAGCAAACCGGATTCAACAACACATCTCAAGAATCATCCATCATGACCAAGTAGGCTTTATCCCTGGGATGCAAGGCTGGTTCAACATTTGCCAGACCATAAATGTAATTAAATACATCAACAGACATCAAAGCAAAACTCACATGATTATATCATTAGATGCAAAAAAAAGCTTTTGATAAAATCTAGCACCCCTTCTTGATAAAAACCCTCGAACATCTAGGCATACATGGAACATACCTCAAAATTGTAAAAGCCATCTACGAGAAACCCACAGCCAGTATACTTCTAAACAGACAAAAATTGGAATCATTTCCCCTGAAAACTGGAACGAGACAAGGATGCCCACTCTCACCTCTCCTGTTCAATATAGTATTGAATTACAAATTCTTAAGATTTAAATCCCCCCAAATACATTCTAAATTGATATTAAGCAATTATTTTTTCTTGAGTAGTAAAGCCCTTACAACATTTTTATTTTCAGCATTCCTATGCAGAAATACTAGCCAATTTCCTATCAGTGGGTCAGCATATAATTAACGTAAAAATATTATAATAATGACTTTAGATAATTTTTCCTGTTAAAGAAGAAAATTATGTTTTTCTTAAAGATAATATAAAATAAACTATTTTGAAATTTCATACAAAGTCCCCAACAACAAGTGTTTTAATAATCCTGGCAAGTCGGGCACAGCAGCTCACACTTGTAATCCCAGCACTTCGGGAGGCAGAGGCAAGAGGATTGTCTGAGTCCAGTGGTTTGAGACCAGCCTGGGCAACTTGGTGAGACCTCGTCTCGACAATAAATCAGGAAGTTAGCCAGGAGTGGTGGTGTGCACCTGTATTTCCAGCTACTTGGAAAGTTGAGGTGGAAGGATCACCTAAGTCCAGCAGGTCGTGGCTGCAGTGGCCGTGAGTGTGTTACTGCACACCAATCTGGGAGACAGAGTAAGACTCCTACTCAAACCCCCCCCTCAAAAAAAAAAAATCCTGGCAAACTAAGTTTAAAAATAGCAACACTTTAAACCTCCAAAATATTATACAATACATTAAGTTCCATCTCATGCTTATAAATTTTTTTTGTGTGTGTGTTGGAGTCTCACTCCATTGCCCATGCTGGAGTGCAGTGGAACACTCATGGACACCCCAGCATCGACCTGCTGGGCTCCGGTGATCCTTCTGCCTCAGACTTCCAAGTAGCTGGAACTACAGACGTGGGCTACTGCCCCCAGGTAATTTTTTGATTTTATTGTAGAGATGAGGTCTTGCCAAGTTGTTCAGGCTGGTCTCGAACCCATGGGTTCAGGCAATCCACTCGCCTCGGCCTCCCAAAGTGCTGGGATTACAGGCTGAGCCACCGAGTCTGGCCTACATGCGTGTAAATTATACATGAAATCATACAAATGAACATTTTTGTTGCCATTGCAGAGAAATGCAATGTATCACCTGCTGATTGTGGTCCCCAAACAAGCCTGGAAGAGAGTAGATCATTGACAGTGGCCTTTGATCATACACGACTCAGTAATTTATACACACATGGGCGCACGTGCACTCTTTTGGGATTAGGATTTTATAAAATCAATAAATTAATCTGGAGAAAATGACATTTTTACAGTACTGAGTCATCTAGTTAAAAAACATAGTATATCCCTTTATTAATTTGGGCCTATAAAATTTTCTTTCAGTAATATTTTATAGGTTTATGCACAGAGATCATGAACATCTTGTTTATTTCTAGGCATTTTTTTTTTGAGTCAGAGTCTCACTGTGTTACCCAGGCTAGAGTGCAGTGACACGATCATGGCCACTGCCTCAATCCCTCCACCTCAGCCTTCCACGTAGCTGAAATCACAGGCTCATGCTTATTTCTAGGCATTTTTAAGTTTTTAAAAAAATTACTTTTGGAACAGGACATTTAAAATTTTTATGTTGTAAATTTCATATTTTTAAACTTATTGCTCTGGGTCATTTTGGATACCTTTTTCAGATTAGGGAAGTTCCTATCTATTTCTAATTTTCTAAAAGTTGTATTTAAATCATGTATAGGTGTTGGAATTACTGAATAATATTTCTGCAACTTTTGAGATGATCATATCATTTTTCTCTTTTATTCTGCAAATGTGATGAATTATATTGGTTGATTTTCAAAAGTTAAGGCAACTTGCATTTCTTTACTTGAATGTAATATATGTGCTTATGTGCTATTTTAGTATATTTTAATTTTACATATATATTTGTTAAGAATGGTGAAAGATTTGAAATCTTGCTCTACTTGCAAACTATCAAGTTAGCCTGCCACAGTTTTGGGAAAGCAGGCAGCAGACACAATATTCCTGAGTCAGAGACAAAAGACAGTATTACTCATCAGGAAGAAGCTTGAACTTGATGTTCATGTCAATTCTTCTTGCCCCTCAAAGCCCACTAGGGTGACATGGAATGGCCCAGGCAGCTTTAGTGCATATATTGGATTTGCATTATAACTGAGAAATCTTGGCAAACAAACCTGCCTGAAGTTTGTCCCAATGGAAGACATATCTTTATTTCACTGGGTAGTAAACAAACTTACCGCCACTTTGGAGGGAGACACTAGCTCTATCCCAAGGCTCCTTGCTATACAAACCTTCAATAAAGATAGTCTAGGCTGGGTGTGGGTTTACACCTGTAATCCCAGCCCTTTGGGAGGCCAAGAAAGGAGGATTACTTGAGCCTAGAAGCTCAAGACCAACCTGGGCAACATAGCAAGACCTCATCTCTACAAAAAAATTTTAAAATTAGCCAGGTGTGGTGATGCATGCCCATAGTCCCAGGTACTCAGAAGAATGAGGCAAAAAGATCACCTGAGCCCAGGAGGTTGAGAAGGCAGTGAGCCATAATCATGCCACTGCACTCCAGCCTGGGTGACAGAATAAGACCTTGACTCAAAAAAAGAAAAAAGAAAATCCAAAACAAACTGTCAGTACCTCTGCTCACAAAACATGCAGAAATGTGAGAGCCCCATGAAGAATTATCTCCCAACAATATTTAAACTGCACAAGAAGTGATCATTATTATTTTATTTAGTAACATCCAATTAGATACACTCATATATACCTTTTGCATGGTTCTTCTTTCCTTGAATATTTCATCTACTATTTGGAATGATTTTTCCTTCTGCCTAGAAAAGGACTTTCTTTACTGTAGGTCTGTTACAAACAAATTCTATTCGTTTTTGTTTGAAAAACAAATGGCACTATTTCACCTTCATTCTTGAAAGAGATTTTCACTGACTATAAGTTGTAGGTTATTTTCTTTTGGTAGTTTGGAGGGATTGTACCATTGTTCTCTGGCTTTCATTGCTTTGAATGAAAAGTATGTCTGTCTAGTTCTTCTCTTTGAAAGTAATCTTTTTTCCCTCTGGCTGCTTTTACAATTTGCCTTTTTATTATTTACACAATAATAATAATATTTACAGTATGATAAGCTTAGCTATGGATTTCTTTTTATTTATCTTTAGGGATTATTGAATCTAGGCTTATTGTTCTTTCTCAACTTTGGAAGATTTTCCACCATTACTTTCTCAAATATTGTTTCTGCCTTATCTCACTTTCTTCTGCTTCTTGGGGTCCACATGCATATCATACCTACTCACTGTAATGGCTACATTTGTCTCCCTGCTTTTGTCTTGCATTTATTCTGATTTATGGTTTAGTCTGCATATTTTCTTCTGTCCTACCATTCAAATCATAGTTTCTCTCTTCAACTTTGTTAAGTCTGATGTTAAATCCATCCGTTGAATTTTTTTTTTTTTAGTTGGAGTCTCAATCTGTCACCCAGGCTGGAGTGCAGTGGCATGCTCATGGCCACTGCAGCCTTGACCTACTGAGTTTAGGTGATCTTTCTGCCTCAACCTTCCAAGTAGCTGGAATTACATATGCATGCCACCATGCCCGGCTATATTCATTGAATTCTTAATTTCAGTTACTGCATTTTTGAAGTCTAGCTTTTCTATTTTATCCTTTTTCAACCTACCATAATTTAATAGTTTTCAGTTTCCAGTCATAATTCTAAATCTTATCTTTTATCTCTTTGTATGTAGGAAACATAGTTTAAAAAATCTGTGTTTCATAACACTCATTTCTGGAGTCCTTGCAAGATTTTTAATTTATTTTTCATGAAGTTTTGTCTTTTCAGGGTTCTGGTTATTTTCCACTGGGCATCAGACTTTATATTTTAAAAATTATTTGTTGATATAATTTAAGGTCTAGTATAATGTCAACTTTATCCAGAAAAAGAAGTTTGCATTTGGAATCTGTAGCAATCAGGAACACTTAATACAATTTCAATGATAAAAGTAACTTGGGACTGAGCAACAGTCCTTGAGAAAGTCAGTTGGCTTCTACTTCACCTTTGTTCTTGACTATAGCTCTTTGGAGTTCCAACCTTACAAAGAGTTAAATATGCTTCTGTTGGGAAGGACTTTTATACCCAGATACATTTTCCACAATTTTCAAATGCCTCTAGAGGGAAAACAGTCTCACAAATAGGGCACAAGTCTGGATTATTTTTCCTCCAAATCGAATTCTGCCCTGTTTCTTTAGCTTTCAGATACCCTTCAATTAGATTTCCTCCCCTTATTTTCCACTGAAACTAGGTAGGAGGTTTGGTCTAATTAGTAGCTTGTCATTAATGGAAATGGACATCCCTATTACTCAAGTTTTTTAAAATCCCCAGATACCAAATTCTGATGTCTAGTCATCAATGAAGAACATAGAGTGGAGACAAGTTGTCATGTTACATTACCTGCCCCTCTAGCCAAACCACAAGCCCACACTACCACCCCCATCACCACAGTAACAATGGATGTGATTATTCTTCAGGATGATGGTCAAAGCTGTCAGCAGCAGGGTCCAGAGGTCAGCAGTACAAGAGTTGGTTGACACCAACAGGACTGGAATGAGAGGTGGAAGAGTACCCAGGAAATTACAACGGAAAGGGAGGGGTAATTCTGTGGGGCATGTGTTGAGTTTGGGGGTAATTTCATACTTACAAACTTGTGTTACTCTGCTAAGTTGCATCAGGGAAAAAAAGAAGAAAAAAAAAGATGCATTTTTATCCTCTAATAAATTCAACTCCTCTAAAGAGAAAGTTGTTTCCCTCTAGTAGCTAACATTCATGTCTATGTCTCCAAAAATGGTGATGATGTTCCTTGCCACTTGAGGTCATTGAAAAGAAGACTAACATGAGAGCTAGGATTTCTTCATTCATTGGAAAAATCCATGCTTAGCACTGTGTAATTCAAGGCAGTACGAGAGAGGAATGCAGTTGAATGACATTGACAGAAAAAGAGATCAATACACTTTGTTTTTAAATGCTTTCTGAGGAGACATCAGATACCGATATGACCACATTTCTAGAGACTTCCATTTTTAGAGACTGTCAATCAGGAGCAGGATTGAGCAGCTAAATGTGTGCGTGTCTGCACTCTGAGCTTGCTAAAAATGTTCCAGCTGCCAAGCAGAGGGAGTGGAGCTTTCGTCACACGCAGCTGAGGGCGCATGGGGACAGCCAGGCGGGGTGTGCAGCCACGGTGTCCTATGCAAGTCCACGTCACATCACAGGGTTTCTTTCCCCCAATCTGCTCATTCTCTCCCTCCTTTTCTGCTTACTAGGCATTCATATATTTAAATTTAACAGTAACATTTTGCATCTCTGTGTGTATATTTAGATGTGCATTATGTCATTTTTTTTAGGTTTTAATTTTTTTAATTTTTAGTCATCAAAGAGCAGGATGCTTCTGAGCATAATTTAGTCTCTGTTTCTCATTCTCATGATCAGCTTTTCATGTCTGATATGACCAATTTCCTAGTGAGGCAGAGGAAGGCCAACTACTTGGAGTATTCCATGCCAAAGGATATAAGGACTTCTTGAAACCTTTTGAGTGTTTTTGGTCAGTGTAACCAGAGAGACAGAAGACACTCTGTTCCTCTGCCTCTAGGTCTCTTACAAGGCTCCATCATCTCTAGGCTCAGCTGGGAAGAATTCACTTCCTGGTTACCTCGTGTGGTTGTTGGTAGGATTCAGCTTCTTGCAGTCTGTGTGCATTATATCTCTTTTCAGTGATCAAGCTTAGGAAGAGTGGAGATCATGTCTTCTTCCTCCCACATAACCAAAGTGGTCTGACTCACAGTGGAGTGCTACAACCCAGAACAGGAGTCTGTCAGTCTCCTTGGCTGGGCTGAACTGGAGTATTTGACCAGGTGTGTAGAGAACTCTAGGAAGCCAGAGTCAGAACTGAGGCACGAACATCCATGTAGCACCTTCTACATGTCTGGGACTGTCCTAGATGTTGGAGATTGAGCTAACCACTCAACCTTTATGTCCAATATGTTCATACCCTCATGATGAGTATATTTGTGTTTTGGAGAATAAGGGGGTTTGATGAGGACTGCAACTGGATAAACAAGTCACACCAACAAAAATATTTGAAAGTACAGAGAGGCCGGGTGTGGTGGCTCACGCCTGTAATCCCAGCACTTTGGGATGCCGAGGTGAGAGGATTGCCGGAGCCCACGGGTTCGAGACCAGCCTGGGCAACTTGACAAAACCTCATCTTTACAATAAATCGAGAAAAATTGACTGGGCATGATGTCCCGGTTCCAGTTACTTGGAAGGCTGAGGCGGAAGGATCACCTGAATTCAAGAGGTTGAGGATACAGTGGCCATGAGCATGCCTCTGCACTCCAGCCTGGGTGACAGAGTGAGACTACGACTCAAAAAAAAGGGGGGTGGGGAGGCAGGAGCAGTGGCTCATTCCTGTAATCCCAGCACTTTGGGAGACCGAGGTGGGAGGATTACTTGAGCCCTAGAGTTCGAGACCAGACTGGGCAACATAGCAAGACTTCACCTCCACAAAAGTCAAAATAATTAGCCAGGTGTGGTGGTGTGTGCCTGTAGTCCCAGCTACTCAGGAGACTGAGGTGGGAGGATCACTTGAGCCCAGAAATCAAGGTTGTGGTGAGCCATGATTGTGCCATTGCACTCCAGCCTGGGTGAGAGTGAGACCCCCCAAATCAACAACAACAACAACAAAAAAGAAGCAGTTAGACACCCAGAGCCCTGCAGCTCCACGTAGCCAGAGAGTTGCCATCTTCTTCTCCAGCAGGACAGCAAAGTTGTATCCTCCAGAGATAATAGAGTAGTGTGTTTCTTGATTAGAGGGCTCAGGGTACAGTAAGAACAAGACTACCATACTGAAGACACATGATTAAATGAAATGCTTACAGACTAAATACTGGGATGATACCGTTTCTCTACCAGTCTTCTGACTGAAACATTAGCTGCCAGTTTTTAGCACAAGGCAAGGGAATGGAAGACCCTCTTCTGGGGAATTTTACAGCACTCATAAGAATACGTTTAGCAGGGCATGGTGGCTCACACCTGTAATCCCAGCACTTTGGGAGGCGGAGGAGAGCGGATTGCCTGAGCCCATGGGTTCAAGACCAGCCTGGGCAACTTGGCTAGTCCTCATCTCTACAATAAATCAAAAAATTAGCTAGGCGTGGTGATACGTGCCTGTAGTTCCAGCTACTTGGAAGGCTGAGACGGAAGGATCGTCTGAGCCCAGCAGGTTGAGATTGCAGTGGTACACTCAGCACTCCATCCTGGGCAACAGAGTAAGACTCCAACTAAAAAAAAAAAAAAAAAAAGCCGGGCTCAGTGGCTTAGCCTGTAATCCTGCACTTTGGGAGGCTGAAGTGAGTGGATTGCCTGAGCCCACAGGTTCGAGACCCACCTGGGCAACTTGGCAAGATCTCATCTCTACAATAAATCAAAAAATTAACCGGGCATAATAGCACGCCCCTGTAGTTCCAGCTACTGAAAGGCTAAAGCAGAAGGACCGCCAGAGCACAGCAGGTCGAGGCTGCGGTGGCTGGGAGCGTGCCACTGCACCCCTGTCTGAGCAACAGAGTGAGGCTCCAACTCAAAAAAAAATAAAAAAGTTAAAATTTTGAAAAAGAGAGAATATCTTTAAGAATACCTTTATGGTCAGGACTTTAGAAGACCGAGATGAGAGGACTGCTTGAACCCAGCAGTTCGAGATCAGTCTGGGCAACACAGTAAGTCCTTATTTCTGTAAAGAATAAAAAAATTAGCCAGGCAGGGTGGTGCATGCCTGTAGTCCCAGCTACTCAGGAGGCTGAAGCAGGAGGATTGCCTGAGCCCAGGAGGTCAAGACTGTGGTGAACCGGGATTGTGCCACTGCACTCCAGTCTGGGAGACAGAGTAAGACCCCAACTCAAAAAAAAAAAAATGTTCTGGAGGAAAAAAAATAATAATACCGTTTCACAGAGCAGAAGCTCATGAATTTCCAGATGGAAAAGACTCATAGAATGTGCTTGGCATGGTGATAAAAATAAACCCATGCCAAGGTACATCATTGTGAAATTTCAGAGCCCTGGGGCAAAAATTTCCATAGAGGGGGAAAAGTAGGTTATGTTCAAAGGATGAAGAGTCAGAATAGCACCAGGTGTCTGAACAGAAAAACTAAAAGCCAGAAGATGGAACAATATCTTCAAAAATCCTGAGGTGAAATCACGCCTGTGATCTCAGCACTTTGGGAGGCCAAGGCGGGAGGATTGCTTGAGCTCAGGAGTTCAAGACCAGCCTAGGCAACATAGCGAGACCTTGTCTCTACAAAAAATTAAAAAATCAGCGGGCCATGGTGGTGTGTGCCTATAGTCCCAACTACTTGGGGGGCTGAGGTGGAAGGATCGCCTGCATCCAAGAGGTCGAGGCTGCAGTGAGCCATGATTGTGTCATAAACTAAAAGTCATCACAACACTCTAACACTGATAAGTAAATGTAAAAAAATAATGACTAAATGCTAAATTTCATATTGTTAAGGGTTGCCTCATTGACAGGCTGCATAGATCACAAAATTCAAAAAGAATTATAATATATTGAACATGTAAATGATGACATGAGGCCAGGCATGGTTTTGTGACCCTGTCATCCCAGACACTTGGGAAACTGAGGCAAGAGGACAGCTTGAAATCAGCAGTTTGAGGTTCCAGTGAGCTAAGCCTGCGCCACTGAATTCCAGCCTGGGCAACACAGTGAGACCTTCTCAAAAGGAAAAAAAAACTGAACTGCAGAAAAACATGTTTGTAATATTAAAAGATGCCATAAATGGATATCATCCTTTTTTTTTTTTTTTGGGTTAGTGTCTCACTCTGTCGCCCAGGCTGGAGTGCAGAGGCATGCTCATGGCCACCGCAGCCTCAACTACTGGCGATCCTTCAGCCTCAGCCTTCCAAGTAGCTGGAACTACAGGCAGGTGCTACCACGCCCAGCTAATTTTTGGACTTATTGTAGAGATGAGGTCTTGTCAAGTTGCCCAGGCTGGTCTCGAGCCCGTGGGTTCAGGCAATCCTCTCACCTCGGTCTCCCAAAGTGTGGATATCATCTTAAATTTGATTTGTATTGTAAATTTCTTCCCTTTAAGCGTCAATGTAAAAACTTTTGCATTAGCTCTGAATTCATAATGCTGTCATCCTCTGGACATTTTAAACTTGAAAATTTGAATTATGTAGTGTTTCCTCAACCAAAAGGCATCATTTATATAGTTTCCCATCAGTAAAGTTTGGATGTTAAATCTGGAATAATTCAGTTGTGACGTTGGTTAAATCAGGGGGAAGGACTTGACAAACTCTTACCCCTTCCAGCCTGTATAATTCTAGGACCATTTGGAATCTGAGCTATAATACAGTTACAGATACAAATGTAAAATGCATTAACAGTTTTCTTTCTTTTCTTTTCCCCCCTCCCCCTCCCCTTCCCTCCCCTTCCCTCCCCTTCCCTCCCCTTCCCCTCTCCTTCTTTTTCTTCTTTTTGAGACAGGATCTCGCTCTGTCACCGTCACCCAGGCTGGAGTCCAGTGGCTCACTTATAGCTCACTGCAGCCTTGTCCTCCTGGGCTCAAGCAGTTTTCCTGCCTCGGCCTTGAGTAGCTTGAACTACAGGCATGCACAAACACACTCAGCTAATTTTTATTTTATTTTATTTTTTGCAGAATTAAGGTCTCACTATGTTGCTCAACCTGGTCTCAAGCAATCCTCCCCCTCGGGGCTCCCAAAGTGCTGGGATTATAGCCCTAAACCACCTGCCTGGCCATAACATGAATTAAATTTTCTATTGTTTGCCCACACTCCTGCTCCCATTCTCAATCCTACAGGCCCAGGTAAAGCTGCCACCACCCACTAGCTGAAGTGGTGACTCAGAACAAAAAGCACATTCTCTTGGGTTCGAGATAGGCTCTCTTGCTGGAGCCGGGGGGAGTCTGCCTTGTCTGATGAGGTTTCTAAGTTGCTGCCAGGTGAGTTTGGAGCCACCGATGGCCTGCTGAGAATGCAGGTGACTCAGAAGAGAGCAGGGCGGATGGAGGGGGGACATCATATCTCAGCCGTGGATCCTGAGTCGTGTCTGAAATAGGTCAACCCTGGACTTCCTGGTGTCACTGATGAAGAAATAAGACAAAGATGACCTTCAAGGAAAAGGAAAGGTTATGTAGGAAAGAAAAAAAGAAGGTATGAACTGCGACCTGTCTCAGCTGTGAACAGCTGTTACTTTGTCATGATAATGTAAACGGTGAATATTGATCAACCCACAACTGAAACATAATTGTATGAGGCCAATGGGGTGAGAAGAGTAGCTGGGAATGAAGACAGTGGAGGATGAGACATGCCAGTTCTCAGGCAGGAGGGCAGCAGAAACACCTAGCGCAGAAACATCAGGAAGCAACAACAGAAGCATGGCACTTAGAAACAGGATCCCTGGCCGGGCGCGGCGGGTCACGCCTGTAATCCCAGCACTTTGGGAGGCTGAGGTGAGAGGACTGCCTGAGCCCATGGGTTTGAGATCAGCCTGGGTAACTTGGTGAGACCTTATCTCTGCAATAAATAAATAAATAAATAAATAAACAAATAAATAAATAAAATAAGCTGGGCATGGTGGAGTGTGCCTGTGGTTCCAGGTACTTGGAAGGCTGAGGCAGAAGAATCACCCGAGCCCAGCGAATCGAGGCTGCAGTGGCCAAGAGCATGCCAACTGCACTCCAGCCTGAGCGACAGAGACTCCAAGTCAAAAAAGAAAAGAAAAGAAAAGAAAGAAAACCATTCTAGCAGGATGAGGTAGCTCACACCTATAATCCCAGCATTTTTGGAGCATGCCACTGCCCTCCAGCCTGGGTGACAGAGTAAGTCTCTGACTCGAAAAAAAAAAGAAGAGCTGGGCTCAGTGGCTCAGCCTGTAATCCCGCGCCTTTGGGAGGCTGAGGTGAGTGGATTGCCTGAGCCCGCGGGTTCGAGACCCGCCTGGGCAAGCGAGACCTCATCTCTACAATAAGTCAAACCATTAGCCGGGCCATGGTAGCGCGCGCCTGTAGTTCCAGCTACTTGGAAGGCTGAAGCGGAAGGATCACCGGAGCCCAGCAGGTCGAGGCTGCGGTGAGCCGTGATCATCATGATCATACCACTGCACTCCAGCCTGGGTGAC
>CAUYQG010284984.1:0-17610 GCA_963574415.1 Tarsius wallacei | reverse complement strand
TAGCGCGTGCCTGTAATTCTGGCTACTCAGAAGGCTGAGGCGGAAGGATCGCCGGAGCCCAGCAGGTCGAGGCTGCGGTGGCCGGGAGCGGCCACTGCACTCCAGTCTGGGCGACAGAGTGAGACTCCAACTCAAAAAAAATAAAAAAATAAAAAATAATAAAAATAAATAAAGCACTGCTACTTTTGACCACAGGAATGTTTTTATGGTATTTTAACTTATTAATTTTTTAACTGATCCTCTAGCACTGTATCATTAGCTTAGAATGAATTTCATTAGAATGAAATTATAATTCCAATGTTCCTAATCATTACATTGAAGAGTTCTTAGGTAGGAAAATGACATAATTTTAGAAATAGGTTTCTCTCCAATAAAAGGAGTAGTTTAGTAAGATTCTTCATCATGTAGAACTATATTTACATAGTGTTTAAAACACTGCACAGCAGTTTGCCACCTATCATCTAATTTGATCACCTCTAATAGCTAGCACAGAGATTAGACAACAGTAGAAAGTATACAGTAAATATTTATTCAATTGCATCAAATGGTACATTTTTTGCCAATGAGAAAACTGACCAAAAAGGATGCCAACAGTTTGTTTGCAAAGAAAACCTTATTTCTAGCCCCAGATTCTGGTGATGATTTTAACTGTTTATAATATTTGCAACAAAAATCACTGAGGTTATTCAAATAAAATGTATATTAGATTGGAACTACACTGATATACAGGGTATCATCTCTATTCCCAAAGAACCCTTAGAATTCTACCAAGAGCTGGTGTTACTTAAATGATGCTTGGAAAAAGAGTGTGCTTGAGCAACCCTTAAATTTTCAGGCTGATAAATGCAGATTCAAATCTGCCTCCATAGCGCAATATCCACTGAACCCTTTAAGTATCTTGTCATTATCATGTGATTTTCTGTGCCTCTGTATTTCCTCAAAATTTTTTAATAAGGGAAATTATCATACTTCCTTTCCCAGATTAAATATATCATGGAAAAAATTATGATTATATTAACCAACTTCTTAATCCTGAATAACAGGCAGATAACTAAAGTCACTTTATAATGGAGTTTAAGCTTGTCACATGTAGGGACATATAATAAGACATAGTGTAGACCCCTGTTATCAGCATCTTATTAACTTCAAATAGCTACCTTAAGATTCAGGACTCTTGAAAGTACACTTAGATTTGGGATAGTCTGTAACATATGCCACATTAAAGTAGATGCATAAAAGATAAACAAGTAAGCATATAATACTTAAAGGATTAAAAATATTTTATGTACTTCACTAAGCATTCTCTAACTTTTTATTTAATATTTTTTCAATTGACCTGTTTATCCCCCCACAAGGGATTTATGAATGCCATAGCATTCAGCAATGGAGGGGAATAAAGCAATACTTGTAGAGAATACAGCGCTACCCTAATTGTCTCACTTGAGTTGTGCAGTTTCTTGGCTGTCACTAGGACAAAAATCTTTCTATCCTTTAAAGTACCTGGTACGAGATAAACTAGTTATCTGCCTCTTTTTGTTATCTACAAGCTCTGTGACCTTGAGCAAGGTATAAATCTTGCAAAACCACAGTTCTCTCAGCTGAAAATGGGGAATAAATGTCATATTATAGGATTGCTGTGAAAAGTAAATGAAATAATACAAACAAAAATCTCAGTCTAGTACATGCCATAGAGAAAACAGACAAATAATACCTGAATAAAAGACTGTTCTTATTCTTTGGCCAGAAATCCATCTTAGGAAAATAGTAGTGATTTCACGTAATAACTTTTTTAAGATCATCTTTATTCAACTTTTAGTTCTGTGCTATAAGTTTTTATACCCACTATCACACTAAGTTTCAAAAACTTTAAATAGTAATCATAATCTTTATCTGGTAAATGAGAAAACTGAGACTCAGGGAGATTAAGTTAATCCCTTGAGTTGAACAATTACTAGATGTAAGAAAAAAAAAAACAACCCAGAAATGAAACTAAAGTTTGACTGGTTTGACCCTAAAGCACAAGCTCTTTCTTTTATACAATATTGTCTTAAAAAAAAAAAAAAACAAATTCACAAAAACCTAAATAGAGTATGTATTCTCAATGGGGGTGATATCCAAGGAAGGTAAAAATAATTTTACTTTTAATAAAGATAACTCTTAGGTTCCTATCTTACAAGTATAAGAGCACTTTAAAAAATGTTGCCATATGTCTGATTCAAGAAGGAAGGAGCTCCTTTTTATTTCTCAGCACAAGCTGGAATTACAACTAACACTAGGGACAGTTTTCTGGAAAAATCACAGGGGATATATTTCAAAAATTTCAGAGAAATGCCACTGGGCAGGTAGAAAAAAGCTTATCTATTAAACTCATCATTTTTGTGAATATTTAATCCTAAGATTTTCATTTAGAATACATCGATTTCTGTTTAAAATACAAACTGAACAAAGTGAACTCCAACTGTTGAATCCTCTTAAGAAAAATCTTTAAGCTTAAGAGAAGTTCCATTCAAAATATAAAATAATGGTAAAATGCTGTTATCACTGTTTTCAGTTTTATCATCTCTTGCCTAATTCATGCATACATATGGTAAAACTTCAGTTTATAAGTACATAATTTAAAAATATTCACTTTTTAATAAAAGTACCTTAACAAACATTCCTTTTATTCTTAAGAAGTTGGTAATCTTTTTATTAATGCATAACTTCAAATAATATATTTATTGACTCCAAAAAACCTAAACTAAACAACAGAAAGAATTGCAAAAGAGATATATGTTTTTGGCTTATGTCTACAGCAACAGTGTATGTTTTAAAGACAACTTTGCTTCAAGTGGCTACCAAGGAAGGGAAAGGGAGGAGATATGATGAAAGGTAGCAAGTATTGTCTTATTTGACATAGGACAGAATCTAGAACTGGCCAAGGAGTAGTTTATGATTAATCACAAAATACTTGAGGATAGAAAGTGTACTGATAACTGTTTGCTTTCTGTGTTTCTTCAGCCCCTAGAAATAGTATGATACATTGAGATAATGGGCACACAATAATACTTGATTGATTAGCCAAATGATTTCATGTTGTCCTAAAATTACCATGGAACAAGAATAAGGTTGGGAATACATAGGAACATACAATACCTAATAGTGCTCTCAAAATATGTCAATAAAATGCATTTACCTATTTTCCCTTATGTACCCATACTCACTGCATTTTGATAGTTTTCCTGAGACAATTAAACGACAATATTCTGGGGAGAGGCTTCAAGATGGCTGACTAGATGGATGCATCTGGTACTCACCTCTTCCACAAAGAGTAACCAAAATAGCAAGTAGATAATCATACTTTGAATATATCATCTAAAAGAGAACACGTAATTCAACATAGAAGTGACAAGTAGCACTGAAAGCAAGGAAGGAGAAGGAGGCAAGGTACTCTGACTGAAACTGCTAGGGAGGACAGAGTGAAAGACAGACACCCCTCCCCCCCTCAGCCATCCACATTCCCTTCGCAGACTCCTACAATCCTTGCTACAGGAGAATTCCTAGATCCTCACAGACTCTGAATCTAATATAAGAAGCTGCCTAGAGACTACATGATGGCGCTGCTCCAGAAAAAGAGCTCACATTGAGTACCACAAACCCCCCAGTACTAAGCAGTTGCATCATGGTGCCAATTTGAGAGCCCAGCCCCCACCAAACTGAGTCCTGTTCAGGGGCCACCACAGCCAAGGTCCAGACAGGAGCCTCTCTGGTAGTGACCTTGCACCCTCAGCAGAGGGGCGGCTGGCCATTTTCAAATGCCAATAACACATTCCACCACCTGTAGCTGTGGCTGCTGTAGGTTGCTTTGGGCTGACTGCATGTTTCCCAGCTGCCTGCCTGCAGCTGCTCCCACTGAAATCAACCCCACCCTCCGCGGC
Organism: Tarsius wallacei; assembly: GCA_963574415.1. NCBI lineage: Eukaryota > Metazoa > Chordata > Mammalia > Primates > Tarsiidae > Tarsius > Tarsius wallacei. Next base: position 13,693 of record CAUYQG010284984.1, on the reverse strand, counting down.
AGCAGGGCCACAGCACTGCCACTGCTGTCCCCCCCACAGCATTCTGCCAGCAGCCTGGGAATCACCCCACTCCTTCCTACTATAGCCAGCACTTGCATGTGTCACTGGAGGGCCTGAAGACAAGTATGCCTGGTTCAGTCCCATCCTATACCCAGTACTCAAGCATGCTATCTAGGAACGATCACTGGCAGCTGAGCACTTCTCCTGGAGTCTAAAGTCAGGCCCACCCAACCCACTACTACCTCAATAGCTAGCACCCACCCATATACAACACCTACAAGCTGGGGGACTGACCCACCCAACTCATTACAATCACTGCTAACCCCGATGTAGACTGCTTGGAACCCAGTGGGTTGTCCTGACACTGATACTGCCATCTCCCATGCCATACCTGCTGCCCATGGTCTGAAAATCTGCATACCCACTGCTGCTGTAAGCCACCTGGAAACCCAAGAATCAGTCTGCCCGGTCCTGTTAACATCAGTGCCAGCATATGCTACCTTGGGGCCCAAGGCTAGGAATGCTCAGTCCACTGCTGCCACCATGAGGCCTGAAAACTGGTCCACTTAGAATCCTACTCCCCAGCAAAACTCTACCACAGCCTCCATTAATAACACCAAGAAAATAACAATGATGCTGTTAATAGTTGAAGATCACAGACAACACCACTGCATGCACCCAGAATCAAAGCCAAAGTGCCCTACCCAATCAACACTATAGATACATCTTCAGGAAAAATTTCTCCCCCATGAATGCAAATTCAAAAAATTAGAAACAGTGAATGTTACATTACACCAGATGTGCAAATATGAACTTAAGGATGAAGGAAACATGAAACCATCAAAGAAACACAATAATCCTCTAGCAACAGATCTCAATCAAAGAGAAATTTACAAAATCCCAGAAACAAAATTTAAAATATTGATATTAAAGAAACTAAGTCAAATACAAAAAAATTCCAAGAAAATACAAAGAAATTGGAAAAACAATTCAGGATATACATGAAAAACTTACCAAAGAAACACATATCATGAAAAAGAACCAAACAAAAATCCTGGAGCTAAAAAATTCACTGAATTAAACACAAAACACATTTGAAAGCATTAACAATAAACTAGATCAAGCAGAATAAACAATCTCAGAACTTGAAGACAACAATCTCGAATTTTGAAATAAGTTCAGACAAGAATAAAAAAGAATAAAAAGGAATGAGCAAAGCTTACATGACATATAAGATACCATAAAGTGACCAAATTTTTTAATTTTAGGAGTCCCAGAATGTGAAAGCATTAGAAAACCTAATTAATGAAATAACCCAGGAAAACTTCAAGTCCAACAAGAGATACAGGAGGATCTGAGATCCCCAGATATAATTCAAAAATGTCTTCTCCATGGCACATTATAGTTAAAGTGTCAAAAGCCAAAAACAAAGACAGGATTCTAGAAACAGCAAGGGAAAAGGGAAAAGCATCTAGTCATTTACAAAAGAATTCCCATCAATTAACAATAGTTTTTTTCAGCAGAACTCTTACAGGCCAGAAGAGAATGGGATGACATATTCAAAATGCTGAAAGAAAAAAACCTGCCAGCCAGGATACTATATTCAGCAGGATTATCCTTCATAAATGAAGGAGAAATAAAATCTTTCCCAGACAGGCAACAACTGATGGAACTCATCACCACTAGACTTGTACTACAAGAGATGTTTAAGGGAATCCTAACCTGAAAGAGAAAAAAATACCAACAATCATCACATGGAAAACAAACTACAACAAAAAGAAAACACTGGCAGAGCAACCACACAAATAAGGCAGAGAAAAGACTCAAACATTAAGACAGAAGATCATCACACCAAAGTAATAAATAATAAGAGGGGAAAAAAGGAACAAAACCACCAAAAATCAATTAATAAAATGACAAAAATAAGCCCTTACATATCAATAATAACTTTAAATGTAAACAAATTAAACTTTCCACTTAAAAGAAATAGACTGGCTGAATGGATAAAAAAAAATGATCCAACTATATGCTACCTACAAGAAATTCATCTCACCTGTAAAGACACATATGGATTGAAAGTGAGCAAGAATAGCTGTACTTATATCAGATAGAATAGACTTTAAGTCAAAAACAGTAAAAAGAGACAAACAGAGTCATTACAAAATTGATAAAAAAATTAATTCAAGCAAGAGAATAAAATAATTCTAAACATATATGCACCCATCACTGAAGTACCCGGATATATGAAGCAAATTTATTAGAACTAAAGGAAGAGATAGATTCCAATACAATAATAGGTGGGGACTTCAGCACCCCACTCTCAACACTAGATAGATGATCTTGACAGAAAAGTAACCAAGAAATGTTATATTTAAACTGCACAAAATGGACCTAACAGACACTTACATTTCAGTCAACTGCTACAGAATACATATTCTTCTCATCAGCACATGGAACATTCTCCAGGACAGACCATATACTAGGCCACAAAACAAGTCTCAAAAATTTTTATTTTTATGTATTTTTTTATTTTGAGTTGGGTCTCACTTTGTCACCCAGGCTGGAGTGCAATCATGGCTTATTGCAGTCTCAGTCTCCTGGGTTCAGGTGATCCTTCTGCCTCAGTCTCACATGTACTACCACACCCAGCTAATTTTTTGATTTTTTGTAAAGACAAGGTCTCACTATGTTGCTCAGGCTGGTCTTGAACTCATGGGCTCAAGCAATCCTCCCTTCTTTGCCTCCCAAAGTGCTGGGATCACAGCTGTAAGCACTATGTCCAGTCAAAAAATTCTAAAGACCAAAATCATATCAAGTATTTTCTTAGACCATAATGGAATAAAATGAGAAATTGGCCGGGGTCAGTGACTCAGCCTGTAATCCCACGCTTTGGGAGGCCGAGGTGAGTGGATAGCCTGAGCCCGTGGGTTTGAGACCTGCCTGGGCAACTTGGCGAGACCTCATCTCTACAATAAATTAAAAAAAAAAAAATTAGCCGGGCGTAGTAGCGCGTGCCTGTAGTTCCAGCTACTTGGAAGGCTGAGGCGGAAGGATCACCGGAGCCCAGCAGGTCGAGGCTGCGGTGGCCGGGGGCGGCCACTGCACTCTAGTCTGGGTGACAGAGTGAGACTCCAACTCAAAAAAAAAAAAAAAAAAGAGAGAAATCAATAACAAAATGAACTCTGGAAACTGTACAAATACAAGGAAATTCAACCATATGCTCCTGAATGACCACTGTGTCAAGGAAAAAGTTAAGGATGAAATTTTTAAATTCTTGAAAAAATAAAAATGGAAACACAGCATAGCATAAAATAGAGGATACTGCAAAAACTGTGCTAAGAGGGAAGTTTACAACAATAACACCTGCTTTTAAAAAGCAGGAAGATTTCAAATAAGCAACCTAACAATGCACCTCAAGGAAAGAGAAAAGAAAGAACAACTAAGACCCAAAACTAGTAGAAGGAAGGAAATAATACAGATCAGAGTGGAACTAAATGAAGTAGAAACTAAAGAATGAATACAAAGGATCAATGAAATGAAAAGTCGGTTTTTTGAAAGGATAAACACAATTGATAAACCACTTGGTAGATTAACCAATAAAAAAAAAAAAAAAAAAGACCTAAATAAACAAAGTCAGGAATGAAAAAGGAGCATTACAACTGATACCACAGAAACACAGAAGATCACAGACTATTATGAACAATTATATGCTGACAAACTGGAATACCTAGAGTAAATGGATAAATTCTAGAAAACATACAACCTACCAAAATTGAATCAAGAAGAAATAGAAACTTAAACAGACCAATAACGAGTAGTAGGATTGAATCAGTAATAAAAATCTTATAACAAAGAAAAGCCCAGGACTAAACAGATTCAAAACCAAATTTTACCAAACGTATAAAGAATAACTAATATCAGCCGGGCTCGGTGGCTCAGCCTGTAATCCCGCGCCTTTGGGAGGCTGAGGTGAGTGGATTGCCTGAGCCCGCGGGTTCGAGACCCGCCTGGGCAAGCGAGACCTCACCTCCACAATAAATCAAAAAATTAGCCGGGCATGGTAGCGCACGCCTGTAGTTCCAGCTACTTGGAAGGCTGAGGCGGAAGGATTGCCGGAGCCCAGCAGGTCGAGGCTGCGGTGGCTGGGCGACAGAGTGAGACTCCAACTCAAAAAAAAAAAAAAAAAAAAAGAATAACTAATATCAATTTTCCAGAAACTATCCCAAAAAAATCAAAGAGGGGGAAACTCCCTCCTAACTCATTCTACAAGGTTAGCATTGCCCTGATACCTAAATCAGACAAGAACACAAGAAAAACTACAGGCCATTAACCCTGATGAATACAGACACAAAAAATCCTCAACAACAAAAAAAATCCAATAGCATGTCAAAAAAAAATTGTACACCCTGACCAAATGGGATTTCTACTAGAGATGTATGGATGATTCAACTACATAATCAATTAGTGTGACACACCACATCAACAGAAGGATGAAAACCCTATGATCATATCAAAAAGCAGAAACAAAGCACTTAATAAAATTCAACATCCATTCATGATTAAAAATCACAACAAACTAGGCATAGAAGGAACATATCTTGACATAATAAAAGCCATGGGTGACAAATCCACAGTTAACATCATACTGCATGGGAAAAACTGAAAGCCTTTTCACTAAGAACTGGAACAAAACAAGGATACCTACTCTCACTCCTATTCAACATAGTACTGGAAGTCCTAGTTAGAACAATCAGTTAAGAGAAAGAAATAAAAGACATCTAAATTGAAAAAGAAGTCAAATTGTCCCTCTTTGTGATGATATAATCTTATATCTAGAAAAAAACCTAAAGATTCCACTAAAAATCCCTTAGAACTGATAAATTCAGTAAAATTGCAGGATACAAAATCAACATACAGAAATTATAGCATTTCTATACATCAATAATGAAAATACAGAGAAATAAATCAAGATGGCAATTCCATTTATAATAGCTAAAACAAATAATAACTAGAAATTTAACCAAGGAAATAAAATATCTCTACAAAGAAACTGTAAAACAATGATAAAAGAAATTGAAGAGGACACAAACAAATGAAAAGACATCCCATGCTCAGGGATCAGAAGAATTAATATAGTTAAAATGATCGATCATACTGCCCAAAGCAATTTAAAAAATTCAATACAATCTCTAACCCTAAGATACCAATGTCATTTTTCACAGAAAAAAAACCCTTAAAATTCAAGTGGAAACAAAAAAGAGCCCAAATAGCCAAAGCAATACTAAGCAAAAAGAACAAAGCTGAAGGTATCACACTACCTGACTTCAAAATAACTCATAAGCCTACAGTAACCTAAACAGCATAGTATTAATACAAAAACAGGCACACAACCCAATGGAATGGAATAGAGAACCCAGAACAAAATCTACATATTTACAACCAACTGCTTTTAGACAAAAGCACCAAGAACATATCTTGGGGGGAGGGCAACACCTTTTTCAATACATGGTGCTAGGAAAATTGTATACCCATATGAAGAAGAAAATAAAACTGGACCCCTATCTCTCACCACCCGCAAAAAGACTTAAACATAAGACCCAGAGCTAGAAGACTACTAGAAGAAAACATCAACAACAAAAAAATTTCAGGACATTGGTCTAGGCAAAGATTTTATGGTTGAGGCTTCAAAAGCACAGACAGCATAAAAAAAAAAAAAAATATATATATATATATATATATAGACAAATGGGACTATATTAAACTAAAAAGCTTCTGCACAGCAAAGAAAACAATCAACAGAGTGAAGAGATAACCTGCAGAATGGGGGGAAATATTTGCAAACTATTCTTCCAACAAGGGACTAATATCCAGAATATTAAATAATTTAATAGCACAAGAGAAACCTTGTTAAAAAGTTAAAAAGTGGACAAAGGACATGAATAGACATTTCTTAAAAAAAGATATACAAATGGCCAACAGATATATGAAAAAATGCTCAGCATCACTAATCATCAGAGTAATGTAAATCAAAACCACAATGAAAGATCATCTCACCCCAGTTCGAATAGCTGTTATCAAAAAGATAAAAAATAACAGGTACTGGGCCAGGTGCAATGGCTCACACCTGTAATCCCAGCATTTTGGCAGGCCAAGGTAGGAGGATTGCTTGAGCCCAGGAATTTGAGTCCAGCCTGGGAAACATAGCAAGACCTCATCTCTACAAAAAAATAAAATTAGCCAGGTGTGGTGGCACACTCCTGTAATCCTAGAAAACTGGGGAGGCTGAGGTGGAAGGATCACTTGGACCCAGGATGTTGAGGCTGTGGTGAGCTGTAATCGTGCCACTGCACTCCAGTCTGGGCAACAGAGTGAGACTCCAACTAAAAAATAAATTAAATAAATAAAATAACAGATACTGATGAGGAGGCAGAGAAAGGAGAACTTGTTTTTTTATATGTTGAACACTGATTTTGTATACTGATTTGTATGTAAATTAGTACAACCACTATGGAAATTTCTCAAAAACTAAAAATAGAACTACCATATGATGTAGCAATCCCACTACTGGGTATTTATCCAAAAGAAAAGAAATCAATATATCAAAGGGGTATCTGTACTTGCATGTTTATTGCAGCACTATTCACAATGACAAAGATATGGAATCAATCTAAGTATTCTTCAATGGACAAATGAATAAAGAGAATATGAGGCCAGGCGTAGTGGTACACGCCTATAATACCAGCACTTTGAGGGGCTGAGGTGAGAGGATCGCTTGAGGCCAGGAGTTCGAGACCAGCCTGGACAACATAGCAAGACCCTGTCTCTACAAAAAAAAAATTTGGAAAACTTAGTTGGGCATGGTGGTGCACACCTGTAGTCCCAGCTACTCGGGAGGCTGAGGCAGGAGGATGGCTTGCGCCCAGGAGGTCGAGGCTGCAGTGAGCTATGATCGCGCCCCTGCACTCCAGCCTGGGTGACAGAGTGAGACCCTGTCTCAAAGAAAAAAAAAAAAAAGAAAGAAAATGTGGTGTATATATAAACAATGGAATACTATTCAGCCATAAAAAAGAACGAAATCATGTAATTTACAGCAACATGGATGGAAATGCAGGCCATTATGTTAAGTGAAATAAGCCAGCCATAGAAAGACAAATATTGCATGTTCTTATTCATATGTGGAAGCTAAAAATGTTGATTTTAGGGAGGTTAGAGAGTAGAATGTTAGATACCAGAAGCTAAGAAATGGGTGTGGATAGGAAGGAGGATGAAGAGTTTGGTCAGTGGGCACAAACAGAATCCGACAGAAGGAGTAAGTTATGATATTCGACAGCAGAGTAGTGTGAGTACAGTAAGCAATAATGTATTGAATATTTCATGGTAGCTAGAAGAAAGGAACTGAAATATTCCCAGCACATGGAAATAACACATACTCAAGGTACTGGATATCCCAAACATAGACTTGGTAGTCACATTACATATATACATGTAACAAAATATCACACGTACCCCATAAATATGTAAACTATTATGTATCAATTAAAAATTATAACAATCAGGGAAAATTGAAAACCGACTGAATATTTGCTAATATTAAGAAATTACTGGATTTTTTGGTATAGTATTGTGGATTTTTTTAAAGGTTACTTAGGAAAATGTTTATGGAGAAAATGATATGATGTCTGGGACTATCTTCAAAATAATCCATTGTGGGGGTTGGGAATGGGAGTATCCATGAGTTGATAATTGTTGAATCAGACTAGGTACATGTGGATATACTGTACTGTTTTCCCTACCTGCATGGTGTTTTCCATAATAAGAAGTTTTCCATAATAAAAAGTTTAAAAATATACAAATTTCACGAGAAATGTTTTAAAAAAGAAGACAATATTATCTTCCAGGAATATGGATCATATATCCCACAGTGACAACTATTTCTTTTAACAGCCTGAGAGTCAAACTTACCATATATTAAAGTGATAGCACCTGTAAAAGAAGGGGAAAAAACAATTAAAAAAATTTTTAAATTTAAAAAGTCACTGATTTGCTAGCAATTTCATACACTATTAGCAAACTATACTTGAAAGCTCCAAAGCAACTCAAGTTTCCATAAGTGGAAGGAATAATTATATTGATAAAAACAATTATACGTTACTAACTTAATCAGCAACATAAACACCAGTGCCTATATCCATTCAACAGAATCAACACTGTAAACATAAAGTACAGTAGAGAGTTACCGAATACTAAAACAAACACCATCTAACTTCAGTTAAATGGGTTGATGTCAAGAAACAAGTTTGAAAAACTTAAATAAGTAAACAACTGCTGATCCAATCCTACTATCAAGAAACTATAAAAAACCCAGGTCCCCTTCAGCAGTCTCTATCTAAACTCAAGATTACTACATACTTTATTATTTATATTTTTTAATAACTATGGAAGAAGTATTGCAAAAATTACTTTCATATAAGCACATGCATAATAATAAATAAGCTGCTCTCTTAATTGAGGTAAACACTTGTACTCAGAGTGCCACTTAGGACAGGCAATATTATACATCAGAGAAAGCACAGGATTTGGAGTCAACAAATATATGTTTAGACCTCAATTTCCTTCCCATCAATTATGCACTGGATATGAACTGTACAAGTTACTCTCTATGCCTCTAATTCCTCATCTATAAAAACGAAAATAAATGTCCAGTTAAACAACTTTCGTAAAGCAAGAATTTGTGTAGCAACCACAAATAAATAGAACATTACCAATCCCTCAGATTTGCTCCCACATTTTGCTGTCAGGTCGGAACTCCCATCCTCTGACTTCTCAAGTCGGTGAGACTGGGGCTGTTTCTTGGTAGTAGGATTGGATCAGCAGTTGTTTACTATGCCTTATGAAACTAAACATATTTATTTTGCAAGGCTGTTGTAAGGACTAGCTCAGCAGATAAAAGGTACATGGTATATGCCACAATAGTATATACTCAAGAAGTGGTGGCTACTACTAAAACAAACACCATCCAACTTTAGTTATTTTCCTAAAATAAGAGTAAGATATGTATATTATATCATGCCCTGAAAGAATAAATTAATTGTACATAAGGGCAAAATTTGATCCCAAACATTGATTATATTTTTATCATAATAGTTGACTCATTAGGTTTAGTTTAACTTTGTTAAATTATCTTGTACTTTTTTTTTTTGAGCCTGTCGCTCAGGCTGAAGCGCAGTGGCACGCTCAAAGCCACCACAGCCTCGACCTGCTGGGCTCAGGCGATCCTTCTGCCTCAGCCTTCCAAGTAGCTGGAACTACAGGTGTGTGCCATCACACCCAGCTAATTTTTTTGATTTACTATAGAGACAAGGTCTTGCCAAGTTGTCCAGGCTGGCCTCAAACCTGTGGGCTCAGGCAATCCTCTTGCCTCTGCCTCCCAAAGTGCTGGGATTATAGGCATAAGCCACCATGCCCGGCCAATTATCTTGTACTTTTTATAAAAAGAAATATTTCTTTTTTTTTTGAAAGCAGGATTTATTGGGAGGACAGAAAAACTCCCACAGTGGGAAGGGACCCCAAGGGGTTGCCCGAAAGAAATATTTCAGCAAAGTTAGTTCTATAATAAAGTTATATAAAGTGACACATTTCTCTTTCCCATGCCCTATTAGATGTAGTCAACCAAAAAATTTTAGACCCAAAGATGTCATAAAATTTTAAAACGTCAAAAACTCCACACAAGGGTTAAAATTAATGAACTAAATCTAAATGATCAATATAAATCACAAAATCAATGTTGACTGCTAAAAGTCAAGTTAGGTAATGAAACATATGACATGCCATTTGTGTAAATTAGTTTTAAAACACAACACAAAACAATTTTATTTCTTAAGAATGAAAACACAAATAGCAAGTAAGCACACTAGCCTCAGAGCAGTAATTGTCTTAAAGAGAGAAAAATGGAGGTGAGGAAATGTACAAGTGAACTTTAACAATAGTATCCGTAATATTTAAATTCTTTTTTTTTTTTTTTTTTTGAGTCGGGGTCTAACTCTGTCCCAGGCTGGAGTGCAGTGGCATGATCATGGCCCACTCAGCCTCCCAAGTAGCTGGGACTTCAGGTGCCTGCTACCACGCCTGGCAATTTTTAAAATTTTTTGTAGAAGCGGGGTTATGCTGTGTTGCTTAGGCTAGTCTCAAACTCCTGGACCCAAGCAATCTTCCTGCTTCAGCCTCCTAAAGTGCTGGGATTACAGGTATGAGCCACCACTCCCAGTCTATAATGCTTAAATTCTTTAAAATATTCAGGTAATGGCAAAGTAGACTTCAATTATAAAATGTATGAAATTGTTATGAAAATATGGCCATAATGTGTAAAAATGTAGTTAAAAAAACAATTATTTGATGCCACTGAAAAGTGGGCAACAGCAGGCAGGAATTAAAGTTCCCCTTTAAAAGAGGGGAACTAAATAGGGTTTGCAGATGGGGTTTATATGCTACAGGTGTGTGCCACCGCATCCAGCTAATTTTTTTGATTTATTGTAGAGATGAGGTCTCACCAACTTGCCCAGGCTGGTCTTGAACCCCTGGGTTCAGTCAATCCTCTCGCCTTCGCCTCCCAAAGTTCTGGGAGTACAGGCATGAGCCACCACACCTGGCCACATCTCTGTATTTTCCATTATTATAAGACACTGTTGAAATGCTTTGCTAAATTAGCAACTTTAGGGAATCTGGAGAGGTCCCTTAGTATGTTTTGAGGGATGGCTGAGGGATGGGTCTCTATCAATGAACCAGATCCAGGACTCAACCTTAAGGATGGTACATATTTGATTCTTTGGAGGGGACTTGAAGAAGTCAATGAAATTACTATAGATATTTTCACCAACCTTAATTTAGCATTTTTTTTTTTGTGGGGCCACAATCTTTTTCTATATTATTATATTTGTTTCTTTTTAAGGATTTGCCCTAGCACAATTCAAATCATCCTCTGAAGAAAGTCTAAAATATTAGTATGAAAAAACCCTGGGTACTATAAATTAGAGACTATTTAACTTAATTTTGCAATCTTGGTCAAGTTCATATGTCCACTATACATAACACATTAGATTCACAATCAGGAAGTGTTAACTGACCTGAATGGGGTTGTTCTCCTTTAGCTGGGTTTTTGGTATGATGTTTGGTTGTCCCGGAAACAGGCACACTTTTTGTTGCTGTAATATGAGCAGAAGTGAAACTTTGGAGACCCTTAGTCACTGGGGCATGTACAAGAGTGGACTTTTGTGTTGCTGGAAAACTCTGTGTAAATAAAGCTTTTTCTGTGGTGAATCTTTGGACTGTTGGTGTGGCCTGTGGAGCAGAAGCATTAGCCATGTTGGGATTCTGAGCTACTGGTGGGGTCTTTGCAGATAGGGTATTTGATATGAGAGATGTCTGAGCTGTTGATGGGGCCTCTGTGGCTGAACCATTAGCTGTGGTAAACGTCTGAAGATTTGGTGTGACTCCTGTAGCTGAAATACTTACTGTGGTGGGTTTCTGAGGAGTTGATGTGATTCCTACAGATGGAATATTTTCTGTGGTGTGTTGAGGAGTTGGTGTGACTCTGGTAGCTGGAACATTTACTGTGGCAGGTTTCTGAGGAGTTAGTGTGACTTTTGTAGCTGGAACATTTATTGTGGTGTGTTTTTGAGAAGTTGGTGTGACTTCTGTAGCTGGAACATTTTCTGTGGTGTGTTGGGGAGTTGGCGTGACTCTTGTAACTGGAACATTTACTGTTGTGGGTTTCTGGGAAGTTGGTGTGACTCTTGTAGCTGGAACATTTACTGTATAATGTGTTGAGGAACTGGTGTCATTTTTGTAGCTGGAACATTTACTGTTGTGGGTTTCTGAGGATTAGGTATGTCTCCTTAGCTGGAATATTTACTGTGGTGCGTTTTTGAAGAATTGATGGGGCTGCTGTACCCTGAATAGTACTTCTGGTGGGTGTTTGAGAAATTGTTGTGACTTTTGTACCTGGAACATTTACTGTAGTAGGTCTCTGAGTTGGTGGTGGAGGCTTGGAAGTTGGAGATTTTCCTGTGAAGGAAAAGTGTTAAGAAAAAAATTAGCTAAATATTGCTGTCCACGTTAAGATTTTCAGCTATTGCTTGCTCTATGGCTATTATCTTTTTCTCCCCACAAACACCTAGATATGACTTTCAGGAAACCATGTCTTACTATGTATTTCTCAAGGAGCTGAAATGCTACCTTGCTTTTGCTTTAATATAAATTATACCTACAAGTACCTAAAGCAGATTTATACCCAAATAGTACTGAGATTCCTAAGTTGTTTTCTGTGTGAAAAAAAGAAAATCAAAGTTGGAGTCAGAAGTGATCTTATTCTGTGGCACACCTCTCTTTATTTTCTCTCCCAAATTGTTTGCTCCTGCCAAGACTAAAGAAAAACAGGATACATCATTGGGCCAACAGAGATCATCACAACAGTTACTTTTTCCATGCCTTTCCAGGCACCTTCGTGAGCTTGAGAACTTGTTTTGCTTCACTTTTTAAATATAAAACTGTCAGTTTGAGCAAAAATAACTCCCTTTACTCCTCTGGGGCTGGTTATATACTTAGTTTAGTTCCCTTTAGATTTTAGATTAGATAACAAGTCATGTGAAATTTCCGTTAAAAACCACTCTGAGAATCACAAATCTAACTCTGGGTGCTTTAAGACGGTGTATACAAACTCCTTGTTAAGTGGAGCTGATGCCTGGTTTCAGTTCTTACTAATGACCTTCAGAACTTCTCCAACCCCTCTGAGCTTTGTTTTTCTCCTCTGTAAAATAAGAATAAAAACAGAGCAGACTGTCTAACTCTAACGTAAGGATGAAGGGAAATGATTTGGTAAGTGATTTCAGTGTCTGTCTCTGAAGTAACAGGTTATGTCATCCAGTACTATTGCTGTCAGCCCCACCACACACATTGTATGTCCTAAGAATGCCAACCATGATTGTAGATTTGTCTGTTTTTCTTTCTGTCCATTTTTGCTTCATATAGATTGAAGGTATTTTATCAAATGCATACAGAACTCAGTTTGTGATATATTCCTGCTGTGTCGCCCTCTTTATCATTATGAACTGTTTTATCTTAAAATGTACATTAATATTAATATAATTGCACTGGTTTGTTTTGCAAGTTAATGTTTACATTCTTTACTTTCAACTATTCTGTGTTCTTTGGTTTTTTCGAGTCAATCTCACTCTGTTGCCCAAGCTGGAATATAGTGGCACACTCACAGCCACTGCAGCCTTGACCTGCTGGGCTCAGGTGATCCTTCTGGCCCCAGCCTTTCAAGTAGCTGGAACTACAGGTGTGTGCCACCACATCAGGCTAATTTTTTTATTTATTGTAGAAACGAAGTCTCACCAAGTTGGCCAGGCTGGTCCTGAAACCCTGGGCTCAGGCAGTCCTCCTGCCTCTACCTCCCAAAGTGCTGGAATTTCAGGCGTGAGCTACCATGCCTGGCTTATTCTGTATTTTTATAATTAAGCTGTGCTTCTATTAAACCATAAATAGGCTTTCTTTTTTTTTTTTTTTTGAGTTGGAGTCTCACTCCGTTGCCCAGACTGGAGTGCAGTGGCCACTCCCGGCCACCGCAGCCTCGACCTGCTGGGTTCCGGTGATCCTTCCACCTCAGCCTTCCAAGTAGCTGGAACTACAGGCATGC
>CAUYQG010284983.1:0-14800 GCA_963574415.1 Tarsius wallacei | reverse complement strand
ATATATCACTTTTAACTATTACTATGTTTTTAAATTTTGCTGAAGACCAACAAGAAATAATATTTTTTTCTTCCTGATTGCTATCATTTGCTTGGAACTTTAAAAAAAAAAAAAAAAACACATATAGTAGTTAACTTTACAATCTTCAGAAATATAAGCAGCAGGTTCCTCACAAGCTGCCTGTCTTTTTGAAAAGACAGTGTATTCAACCAAGAGCATTTTTTTTTATTTTTTTGTGGCTGACTTTAACTGCTGTCCCTTTGTTGTATCAGAATTTTTTACTCTTTGAAGATACATGGTGCAGTCTGAAAGCCATGGTGTTGGTTCCTGTCATGTGTAACATGGAACTCAGGAGAAAACACTTAAAGATTTACAAAGCATTTTAGAACATTTTACCCTCTGATTAGATTTGCATGTATTCACATTGTGATTATCCCAAATGTAATTAGCCTTTTCTGTTTACCAATTATCTGGGAAGATTTGCCAAATGCATCTTGACAGTGTTCTGACAGAAACTTGCAGCAGTTACAAATTATCCACAATAAGTTCATTTACACCACAGTGTAATTCTATGCTACATGAAGAATGAATGCTATTTATTCATGTGATAGCAGAAACACTCCAAGGGATTTCTGTCAAAGAGAATTGGGTCATTATTTGTTGGAATGAACAAGCCATTAGAAAGTACAATGCATAAATCTCAAACAAAAACTTGCTCTTTTTTCATTTCATCTCTATAACTTTCTACAACTTCAGATATTTTTATCACTGCAAAACCAAGAATGAGATAATTAACCCTTGAGAATCTATATTAATAACAAAAAGATAACCTAATCTTAAAAAGTGTTAATATTGAACTTTTAAAATTCTTATAAAAATACATAATATTTAAATAAAACAATTAAACCATGTGGTAAAGTAATGACCTGTCTCTTCACTTCCTCTTAGAAATTGAAAATGTCGATAAACAATCAGCAGAGCTCAGATGGTAATGCCAACGATGGAGAACGACTGTATCTCCCTCTGCAGGCCACAATCAGCTCCTTCTGTGTGGCCAGATTCTTAACAGGCCACTGATTAGTACCAGTCCATGGCCAGGGGTTGGGGACCTCTGTTTTGGAGGAGAATTTTTTTTGTAATCCAAGGATCAAAATAAAGTCACGCAGGATGGGATTCGATGAACAGGGAAAGTGAGGCACTGTGATCATGACATTTTTGGTAAAAAACTGCTGAACAGTAAGGTGTGGGCAAGTGAGCTGTCATGGTGGAAAAACCAGTAACCTGTTTGCCACAAGTTGGGACATTTCCACAAATATGTTGCAATCTTCTCAAAACTTTCAGATTAAAAATCTTGGTTGACCAGTTGATCTGGAGGCCTTGTAGCTATAGTGTCTTCATATAGTTTTTCATCTCTGCTTATGTGTGTCCAAATTTCCTGCTCTTACAAAGATATGAGTCATATACCCTCCAAAAGTTAATTCCTTTTTTGGAGGAGTCCTACCTAATGTAAAATATCTTTAGTGTCATTTTTATTATAAAGATAATTTCAGCTTGGGTGATAATCTATACGATCATTTTTTTAAATGGAGACATTAACTGAGTTTCATGTGGAGAAGACACTCACTGGTAGGCTAGGGAAATGAGAAATATCAAAATATAGAAAAAAAGGAACTGAATATCGCATGTTCTCACTTATAAGTGGACCTTGAACACTAGTCACATTAGCTAAGGAAGGCAGGGGCAATCACTGGACACTGCCAGAGGAGGAGGGGTGGGCATATAGCAACAGAAAGGGTACCTGGTCCTAAACGTGAGAGTTGAAACTTCACCTGCATGTAGCCTACTTGTGTAGTTAATCCTTACTTGTACCACACATGTCTATAATAAAATAAAATAAAAAGTCTTCAGGAGCATAATTAGACAGAAAGAACTTAATTTTAATTGTTTAATTGCTCCAGGTCCAGGGATTCATCCTTTAGTAAGACGTCTGTGGTTTATGTACAACTTTCAAAACCAGTAACCTGGGAGGATAGTCAAACTTGAAGGAGAACAGCCTTAACAGGTATTAAAGGGTAAGTTCAAAACTAGTATTTGACTAAGATAATCAGGATTGCTGATGCTTCTAGCCATCTGCAAGAAGTTAACAAAAATCTTTAATGGGAGAATCTCAAACTCAGTATAGTTTTGTCAAGGTTGGTTTCTTCTGAGACTTGTTTTCCTTGGCCTTCCATTTATAGTGTCTTCACATGGTTTTTCATCTCCACTTATCTGTGTACAAATTTTCTCTTCTTATAAGGATTTGAGTCATATTGCATTAGGGCCCATCCTAATGAACCCATTTTAACTCAATTAACTTAATAAAGACCAGATCTCCAAATATAGTCATTTTCTAAAGTACTGGAGGTTAGGGCTTCAACATATGTATGTATGTGTGGGAGAGGGCATGATTCAGCAAATAATACATGGAGAGATAAGAGGAAGGAAGATGAAAATAGAGAATAGCACACAAACAAAATATGTTTCTTTAAGTCTTAGATGGAGGGATGAGGTATAATGATGAATATTACATTTTTGAAGATAAAACTGAGAAAACATACTCAACATGATTTAAAACAAACCAAGCCACAGACTCAAGGAGCTCTGTACTATTCAAATGGGAAAATGTAAAAAGAGAAATAACTAAAATCAGTTATAAAGAGTCATGTTGACTTTAAAGGAGTAAATATGAGACTCAAAGGGTTGAGAGTCAAGAATCGGTAGGATTATATCTTCAAGTTGTTGTTGGCAAGAAGAGATGGCAGGGAAATGGTCAAGCTGAAATCTCACGCCAAGTAAAAAATGTTTTTAAATGGTCAAAATAAAATATCAGGTACATAAAATTTACTTTGACACAAAAGACTTGCATTAAAAAATATATACTAATAAACTTTTATGAAAGAGAAGGAAATAATCACATATGGAAATGTGGAAGAACAGGATAAAATAAAGAGTAACAAAAGTACATATAAATATGATAAATTTAAAATAATATGAACTGCAAAAAACCAATTATACATTTAATTTACATAACATAATAGCATGAGTTGGTAGAGGGTGGCAAATGCTGGTAAAATGTTCTAGAGACATTCTATTTTCTTGGAAAAGATAATAGTCAGAAGTTGTGTAGACTTTGACAATCAAAGATTAATAATCCACTCTCTTTGGATAATACTTAAATAAAAAGTAAAACAATGTGCAAAAATCAAGTTAATAAAGCAAAATTATGAGATAGAGAAAAAATGGTATATTTAATCCTAAAATGGTAAGTATTTACATAAATGTAAATGGACAAAACATAGAAAATATTACATTATTAACAAAAAAATTATCAACCAAATTAACTATCACCTGGTTAATATTTATGAAAAACTGAAGAATATATGTAATTTGTAAGTACATAGGGAATATTTCCATATTGATGGTGTCTTCATTCTATACTTTAGAGAATGTGGTCTTTGATCATTGTGGAATTAGGTTAGGAATCAACAATAGAAAACTGGAAAATCTCCATGTGTTTGAAAATAAATAAATGCACATCTATATAGTTCAAGTCAAAGAAGACCACATACTAAAATGATAAATTTTTAAAAGTGAATATTAATTAAGAAGTAGAATTAATACAAATGTGGGATAAAGTTAAAGCAAGGATTTGAGATTTAAAAGGATTTAAAAGGACAATATAGGGAACATATATTGAAAATATATGCAACATGGATTCATCTTAAGAAAATGTTAGCAAAATAAAATAAAAGTAAATAAATAATATTTATTTATAAGAAATTAATAAAATAGAAAACAAATAAAAAATGTAGACCACCTAAATTAAGCCAAAATTGTTTCTTCCAAGTCAGGATAGTGATCAACTTTGAGGAAGAAAGAAAAAATAGTAAATGACAGAGATAAAAGAAAAAATTAATATTCTGGGGTGCTTGTAAAATTCTATTTCTTGACCAGCAGGCTGTTTTGCATTGTTTTCTTGTTAAAAATCAACTTGGCTGTAAAATTATAATCTGTGTACGTTTGTGTATGTGTGCTGTACTTCAATACAACTTTTAAAATTACAAAGAAATATATGTAATAGTATGAATATAAAGCTTCAATTTTTATATTGTTGCTATGGGAAATTAGGGAAGTTAGTTAAAATAAGCTATAATGATCTTCTTTGACCAAGCCATTTTGACTATAAGTAAATGCAAAAATGTTAATTGAGAACATATAGTAGTCAAATAATCATTGCAAGAGAAAAAAATGAATAGTTAAGAAATTGTCTATGCCCTTAAACATCTAGATAGATAAAAACATTGTAACAAGGAATGATGAAATAAGTTTTTAATTAAAATAATTAAAATAACATGATCACAAAATATAAGCAACAATAAATTCCAAATTAAAGGTTTTATCAATATACTAGAATTAAGTTATTGATATGTACCCAAAATCTAGACAGATGGAGAAGAAATGGAAGAATAGTACTTCAGGATAAAGCACAAGGGTAATATTGCAATGGAAAAGTCAAAGAATGGTGAATAAACTGGTGTAGCTAAATATGTGTATTTTGAAATGAGAAAGAGATTGTTGAAAATAATAGCAAACAATAGTTTGTTTCATGTCATCAAGATATTTGGACAAGAGAAAAGAGAATACTTCTTGCAATGAAAAGCTAATAATGTTTATCAGGACAAGGGAGTAATATATGCATGTATATGTGTATATATCAAAATTAATTGTGGGCAAAATCTGTAAGACACCCAGCAGAAGTGAGCAGAAGCCTGCACATAGATTTTGGCTGATATTCTTCTCTCTAGGATCTATATGATGACAACTCTTCAATCATGATTTTTTATAAACAATAAAAATACACTCTCATTAACTTAGAGGAAAATAAGTTCAATGGAAGTATGTCAGGAACTCATGCTTTCCAGAAACTTAGGACAAAGGCACAGCAATGATCACCTATTGAGGATAATGCCATTTGGACTATTTCTTCCATGCCTTACAGTACTGCTAGATTCCACAATCCTGAACTTGTACTATTATGTCAAGGGGCTCTTCAATCTATAGCACCTTTATGTTATTTAAATTTCTGAGGGGAAGCATTTAGTTGGCCACACTATGGTTGTTTGCAAAAGCTATAGATTCCTGAGGGTATATAAGGAAAATAAATATGGGAAACTCAGTATTAACTTTTATTTAGCTTGGGTTGCCACATGATCTTTTTTAAAAATGTATATGCTGAAATAAGAATAAACAAATATTATTTTGGTTGTTTAACATCTATACAAATTTGTATACTTTGAATCTTCACTTCCATATACTCAAATATCTTCACTTTATATAATGCGACTACCCATTTTACAACTAAAAATACACTCATGTTCTACCCAAGTAGACAAATTTTTCACACATTACTGTAAAAGTTCAGGTTCAGGATTTTGACATAATGTAACTTACTCTTTAATTTTTGTCATTGTTATATTCTGAAAATTATAGAGCAAGTATGCGGTTGTAAAATTAAACAATAAATTATATAAAACATTGAAGGAGATGGAGTGAACACAAGGAATTCATTTAAATATACAAATATATACATGACATTCTGTCAACTTCAATATTAAGGGTGTGTTTTGAATTGAGCATCTTCAAAAACATCTAAGCAAAGCTTTAGTAAGACCCAGAGTTATGACAGTCTTACTTAGACAACCTCTCCTTCGTGTCAAGGTATAGCACTAAAATATATAGTTCAACATTTCCCAATGTCCTTCGGGGCACCCATAGAAGAAGAACAGCAAAAGACAGCCGTTGTCATTATAGCATATGGAGTCATATAAAATAAACTAGAATTATATTTTTATCTTTCAGGCAAATGAAGAAATCCACATGAGCCTATGAGTGTGGGTTGAGGGAAAGCAGAATAACAGGAGAAATTGGCACACTGGGAATGTGAATTGCCTACTCATGTGACTTTCTTACACTTTAAGAAATACCCGGGCATAGTCTTTTCTTTAACCAACATCACTCTGATGATGAAACGATACTGGGAAACCTGAAATTAATTGAGTGGATTTGGATTAGACCTATACAGGGAAATTAGACCTGCTT
The DNA here is from genome assembly GCA_963574415.1 of Tarsius wallacei. Taxonomy (NCBI): domain Eukaryota; kingdom Metazoa; phylum Chordata; class Mammalia; order Primates; family Tarsiidae; genus Tarsius; species Tarsius wallacei. The sequence goes on along the minus strand of CAUYQG010284983.1, from coordinate 8,662 downwards.
AATCAATCTCCATAATAATCCTTATATACCCAAGAACAGTTTTTCAAAGGATAATCACCTAGTTACTTCCCAAAGAGTGTACTACATAGATTCATTGAACTCATTCATTGTCCAAAATTCATGTTAGTTTACTATCAGTTAACTGATAAATTAACCACATTAAATCTTTAGTATTAGAAGAACAAAGTGAAAGAGATGTGGCCTGGAAAAATGAAAAGCCTTTCTGGCATGAAGCTCCATGAAAAGCTGGCTGCTTTGGGAATGACTCAGGAAATATGTTGGAGCGTTCTGATCAAATGCGATTTATGTTCCTTTCGAAATCAGCAGGCTTCTTTCTTCGCTGTTGGGGACACAAGGTTACAGCATCTTGTCTCATTCCTTAGAAGGAAAAGTCTAGATAGCTTGGCCCTTTAAAAAAAAAAAACTGATGTAGAAGACTCATGTATTTTTGTGTGATTTACTTCTTAATTTCAGATTATAATCATACCACAAAATGATATTTCAGTCAAGACTGACCACATGCATTATGATGGTCTCATGAGATTATAATAGAACTGGATTACTTGTATTATGTAGTGACATTGTAGCCTTCAAAATGTGGTAGCACAACACATTACTCACAAGTTTGTGGGCATGTAAATAAACCTACATTACCAGTCATAGAAAAATATAGCACGTACATACAACTATGTACAGTATACAGCACAATAATGATAAGTGACTATGTTACTTCACTGTACATTTACTTTATTATGCTTTTTATTCTTACTTTAGGGTGCACTCCTACTTACCTACTTTAAAAAGTTAACTGTTAGGTTCTTCAGGGGATAATTCAGAAGAAGGCATTGCTATAATAAAACATGGCAGTTCTACATGTTATTGCCCCTGAAGAGCTTTCTTTCTTTCCTTTTTTTTTAAATTTTACAGATGTGGGGTACAATTCAGGGTTAAGTATACAAATATTCATTATGCAGTTACCCTTGTTAATGAGCTGTGCCCCCCTTCCCCTGGCAGTTTCTCACTACTGCCAATTTGTTCCTCTCCCCTGGCAGTTTCCCATTACTGTCAATCCCTTTCAAGAGGTAGAAGACAGAGTGTTATTGATGACCCTGACCCCTGTGAAGGCCTTAATGTGTGTGTGTGTGTGTGTGGGTGTGTGTGTGTGTGTGACTTCGTTTGTAACCAAAAAATCTTAAAACAAAAACCAAAACTTAGAAATAGATAAGTTTATAAAATAAGAAAATGAAGAAAATAACATACAGCTGTATAATGCATTCGTATTTTAAGCTAAATATCATTACAAAAGAGTTAAAAAGTTAAAAAATTGAAAGGTTTATAAAGTAAAAAAAATCACAGGAAGCTATGGGTAATTTATTATTGAATTTTTAATAAATTTAGTATAGCATAAGTGCACAGTGTTTATAAGTCTACAGTAGTGCACAGTAATGTGCTAGGCCTTCACATTCACACACTAGTCACTCACTGACTTACCCACAGCAACTTCCAGTCCTGTAAGCTTTGCTCATGGTGATTACTCTATAGAGATGCATCATTTTAAATATTTTATATTGTATTTTTACTGTATCTTTTGTATGTTTGATTTGTTTAAATACATAAATACTTAATATTGTATTCCAATTATCTATAGCACTCAGAGTGGTAATATACTATACATGTTTGTAGCCTAAGAGCAATAGGCTATACCATGTAGCCTAGGTATCGAGTAATAACTGGGTTTGTGTAAAGATACTCTGTGATGTTTGTAAACAGCAAAATCATCTAGCATGTTTCTCAGAACATATCCTCCTTATTAGGTGACCCATGACTATACATGTATTTTACCAAGAAATTGAGGACACTTACTATCTTCTGTAATCCAGTTCTTAAAATTTATTTATTTACTTATTGATTTATTTATTTTTACTAGTTAAATGCTGAAACTCTCTGAATTCTTAGTATTATATATTTTTTATTTTTTTTTTATTTTAAAGATGTGGTATAATTCAGGGTTAGGTATACAAGTGTTCATTATGCAGGTAACCTTGTTGATGAGGTGTGCCCTCCACTCCCCTGACAGTTTCCCACTACTGCCAATTCTGCCTTTCCCCCACTAGCAGTTTCCCACTACTGCTAATCCCTTTCTTATAGTATTATGATAATTGTTCAAGGTCCACTTGTGAGTGAGAACATGTGGTACTGCTTGGGCACAGTGGCTGGTGCCTGTAATCCCAGAACTTTGAGTTACTGAGGCAAGAGGATTGTTTGAGCCCAGGAGCTTGAGACCAATCTAGGCAAACTTGGAAGACCGTATCCCTACAAAAAAACAAATTATCTGGGCAAGGTGGTGTGTACTTGTGGTTCCAGCTACTCAAGAGTCTGAGGTGGAAAAATTGCCTGAGCCCAGGAGGTCGAGGCTGTGGTAAGCCATGGTCATACCACTGCACACCAGCCTGGGTGACAGAGCGAGACCCCAACTCAAAAAACAAACAAAAAGAATTCATTCTGCTATGTAGGGTTATACAGCTTATGTGCTGCACAAAGACACTGAGCTGAGGAAGTGAGTGAAAACTGAAAGGCAATCTGTGCTCTGCATACCCAGGTCTGTTCCTGTTAACTGGGCTGTATCTGCCTGCAGGAAGGTATATAAAATAACCATTTTAATCAAAATTATCCCTCCACCCCCAGAGCAGATTTTTAAAATTATTTCTCCCAGAGAAAATTTTTCTAATTTGTCCACATATAGAGGCATCTTCTATTTTTTTTCTAACTGAGAAACAAAACAAAACACAAACATAAATATACAAAAAAAAAAAAAAAACCTAATACCTGTATTACAGTTTGTGTTGGTGCAAAGGAACACTTGAGGCTGGATCATTTATAAGGAATAAGGTTTACATCATTCATAATTCTGTTGGCTGGAAGATTAGACATCTGGTGAGAACCTCAGGCTGCTTCCACTCATGAGAGAAGGTGAAGAAATCACATGGTGGGAAAGGAAGCAAGGAGGTGGTTAACTATGTTTTTGTAACAACTAGTTCTCAAAGGAATTAACAGAGAACTCACTCACATTTCTCAGGGACTAAATCTATTCCTGAGGAGTTTGCTTCTATGACCCAAAAACCTCTTATTGGACTCCACCTCCAACACCAGAGATCAAATTTCAGCATGAAGTTTTGGGGACAAGCATCTAAACTGTAGCATCTCAAAGGCTAGTGATAGCAGTGTATAAAGTGTGAGTAAACCTGAAACAGGTGATAATGTTTTATTTCTTAGCTTGTAGGGTAAAAGCAATCCTCTGTACAGTTTTATTTTATGAAAATGGAGAAAAGGTATTTGTCAGGTCAATAGCTGCTTGCAATTACATTGATTTGTTCCTATAATGGGATCATGTTTGAAAAAACAGCTGAATTGGAATTATGATATGATTAAACTTAAGATATTCTATTGTGTTTTTCAATACATATTTATCTTTTGTACCAGGCAATATATAGTCATATATGAAATGTGATAAGAATCACTATGTTTGATTCTTTAAAGTTTTCATACTCTCTCTAATATCTGTGATTTACCCAGGTTATGTTTTATTTTAATTTTAATTTTTTTTTTTTTTTGAGTTGGAGTCTCACTCAGTCGCCCAGACTGGAGTGCAGTGGCCGCTCCCAGCCACCACAGCCTCGACCTGCTGGGCTCCGGTGATCCTTCCGCCTCAGTCTTCCAAGTAGCTGGAACTACAGGCGTGCACTACCACGATCGGCTAACTTTTGATTTATTGTAGAGATGAGGTCTCGCCAAGTTGCCCAGGCGGGTCTCGAACCCGCGGGCTCAGGCAATCCATTCACCTCAGCCTCCCCAAGTGAGGGATTATAGGCTGAGTTGTCGAGCTCGGCTTATTTTAATTTTTATTGTCCTTTTTTTTATTTCCCATAGTAGCCTTAACTTGGTGTGTCAGTGAACTACTATAGTAATTCTGCTTAGTATTAATAATACATGTTCAAATGACAAATTCAATCTATCATGAGGAAGTTTATGTCAGGCATCCTTTAAACATTTGTCCCTTTGACCTTGACTGCTATACCTGTGATGCTCTGGTTCTATAATTGGTATTAATCAAGGAGTGGTGTCTCATACTGTTTTCCTCCTGTAGGTACAGCTACCCAATTGAGGCCCAACTGGGCTGTTACAGGTCTCTTAGGGACAGTGAAGAAGAATTCACAGTAACAATCATGCTATTGCATATATCCTTCTTGAAGGAGTTCTGGATTTGGGTTTTTTTTTGGTTTTTTTTTTGTCTTTTGAGAGGTATTTGTTATCTGACTTATGCCCTGAAATAAAACAAACAAACAAACAAAACAAAACAAAAACCAACCATTGACTTCATTTTTATGACTCTTTTTTTAGACAAACGTGAATATTTTTAGTTATAAAATTCAAAATTAACTTTAATGCTATGCATTTGCTTCAGTCCTGGGAACTCTGTTATTACTAACCATCACTAAATATACTTGTAAGTCAGACCACTCTGATTACCACATTGGTCTTGCCTCATATGACAACAATGTTTAACTTTACTTAGCCTCTGATATTGTGGAATTTTCTCTTCTTGTTCCTTCCAAAAATATTGTCAGACATTTACACAATGTTAATTCCTCACTAAAATGTGGGTTACAGGACCACAAAACATTTGGAATATGTCAATGCAAAGAAATTTGTTCATTTAAACAAATTATGACAATTTTATTATCCTCTTATCCAGTCTCCATTCCAGCTTGAAGTTGTCATGTCACCTTGATCTAGCAAATTAGATCTTGAAGGAAGTCTTTTAGAGGCATTTCTGGGTAGGCTTTTGCTGTCCAGATAAAAAAAAACTAAAATCATTGACCCTAACCACGCTCTTTGTTTCTGCCTTGAAAGCAGATGTAAACGTAAACTAAGAAGCCATCTTGTAAATATGAGAAAATGAATTGGAAAGATCACAAAAATGCTGACCCTGTCACTGTGATCCTTAGGGGCAGTACCCACAACTTTCCATCTTTGGACTTCTTTCCTAATTAATAAAGTTATATTTATTTAACTCACTATAGCTAGGTTGTCTCTTGAAGATGAAAACATTCCTGATATGGATCCCTTCTATAATATCTAGAAGTATCCCAGTCAATAGACATCAGCACATTCCAAAATTCAACATATAATAAATATGTGACAATGTCCCCTCAGCTTCTAAATTATGTATATTTCTGCCTTTTCATTGTACCAACTATTTCTGGCATCTCAAGTTCAGTTAGCATGGCCAAAGATAAGTTCAAGTTTTAGTCAAGTAACTGAATACACAGACAATTTTCAAGTTAACCTAGAATCAAGTTAGCCTGTTTAATCTAGAATCCACATTAAGTTTACCCATTGTTATAAATTCAACCTACTCACTAGTATACTTTTCTCTTTGATCTAGCACGAACTAAATCCTTAGAGACAAATGTCTCTCAGGTTTTTGTTAATATAGATGATGAAAGCATTGCTTTTAGCCTGAGAAAGGCCACAACTGGTGATAATTGCTAGATAGCTAGATTGCTAGTTACCTAGTTAGCTAGCTAGCCAGTAGACGGATGGAAGAAAGGAAGGAAGGATAGAGAGATGGTAAATAGATAGATAGACGACGCGTAATCATAGTGTTTCTGATAAAGAATCAGTCTCTTGAAAAATAAAGGCAGAACTCAAGAAAAGAGAGTGTTAGAAAGAATGTGCCACATATTTTACATATAAACTATGCCCAAATCTCTGGCCAATCCCTGAACCAAACTTGAATAGGACACAGTTTACTATGCACGTCAAAAAAATGAACTGAGATCTCAGTTGCTACCCAAAATACAGAGCTTATAATTTAGGTCCAAAAAAGTTTAATTGCCAGTCAAAGCAACAAAAATCAGAGCTTTTTGTAAAGACATACACAATCCAAATTCTAATATTCACAAATGTTAAAGATATAGTCCAAAATTTCAACATACAAAGAATCAAGCAAATATGATTCATTCTCAAAGGAAAAGACAGTTAACAGATAGATAACCTAATGTGACCCTAGATGTTGCAATAAGTAGACAGAGGTTATGGTACATCATTTTTGCCTAAAGAGAGGAAATATATGAACTGTTAATACATAAATCGGAAACTCCAAGAGACAAATGTAAATGATAACAATGATATAAACCATACAAATGAAAAATGTATAAAATAAACAAATAAAAATATATTAGTTTAACATAAAATGAAGTTGACAAAATGAATAAATTGAAATAAATCAAGGGAATTAGGCACTTTAATGAACAGAGATTAAAATGATTAGAAAAAAACTTCAAAGGGTTGAAGTTCTGTGGGATAACATTAAAAAGTAAAACCTAATCAGAGTCAAAAACCAAGCAAAATAAGAGGATGAAGCAGAAAAAATATTTCCAGAAACAATGGACAACATGTCCTAAAGTAGCTGAAAGATGTAAATTTAGAGATTAGATAAACCCAGGAAACTTTAAACCAAGGAAAGAGAATAAGAACCTTTTGTAAGTGATAAACAGTTAAACTGTTAAAAGGTTAAGAGGACTGAATGATTCAGGATTGGCATGCCTATGGGGTAATTTATAAACCATGGTAGGTCAGCCTTTTAACTACTTTATGAATGGTTTATTTTGCTTTCAAGGAATAGTCTATTGCAAGTATTCTTTTTAGTAAATCATTTCCATTGTGACCCAGGAATCCTGAATGCATTCATCTCGCAATGTTTGCATCTTGGAGTACTTTTCCTCCCTCAAGACAAACAAGAGGAAGAACATGGTAAATCTATAGCCTAGTTTTAAATTGTGTCAGGCAAGAAAGAACACACATCACTTTCACTGAAATCCGTTGGCTATAATGAGTCATGTGCTCCAATCTAACTGCAAGAGTGACTGGGCAATGTATACGAGTCCATGAAATATTTGGTAAGTCAAATTGCCTCTGCCCAAAGGAGAGAGTTTCAAAGAGGAGGAAGGCAGTGCCAATTGCTTTAGAAAAGTAACAATTAGTAACAATTCCAAATGAGTTATTATATTATATCAGGATCCCACAGACTATAGCTCACTGGTCAGATCCAGTCAGCTGTCTGTATTTATTTTAAAAAAGAAAAAAATTGACTGGAATACAGCTATGACCATTTAAAAAATATATTTTGTCTATGACAAATTTTTCCTACTACAACAGTAGCATTTAGTGGTAGCAGAGACTGTTTGAACAGTGGACTAGCATCTTTACTGTCTTGCCTTTTCAGAAATAGTTTTTCCCAAATTCTGAGTTATATGACTAGAAACATACTTATAATTTTAAAGCTTTTCATGGAAAATAGAACCAACGATGGAAGAAGTGATAGGTAGATGAAGTGGATTCATAAAGCAGATGTAACCCATTCTAGAAGTTTGCTGGAAAAGAAAATAGAAAAATTCGTGTTTTTGAGTTTTGTTACCCACTTACTTATTTGTTGTTTTATTTTATTTTGCCAAGTACTTAGATTATGAAACCAAAGGATGTTGTAAGCCATAGTGAAATTTGGAAGATTCAGGTATATGATGAGGCAAGTAAGGAAGTAAAGCTTTGGATTAGTCAGAATAGGATAGGATTACAAACGCCAGTGAAAGACCAGTCATGGTGAAAGTGGCAGCTTTAAAGTTACCCTGAGGCAAGTTTGAAAAAAGAGAAGAAACACCACTATATGGTATTTTTATAAATGCTTTTATTTTTAAAATTTTTTATTTTAAATATGTGGGGTACAATTCAGGGTTAGTTATACAAATGGTCCTTGTACAGGTAAAGTTTGGGCCTCACTTTGGTTCCCACTTCAATGGTTTGAGATCAGGTACGCTTACTGATAAAGTGTCACCCCCACCCCGCCACCGGCAATTTCCCATTACTGCCAATCCCTTTCTTATAGTATCATGATAATTGTTCAGAGTTCACTGATGAGTAAAAGCATGTGGTACTAAGTTCTTTGTTTCTGTGATTGATCACTGAGCATTATAGACTCTAAGTCCATCCACATTACTGTGAAGTTCATAATTTTGCCCTATTTATGGCTGCATAATATTCCATTGTGCGTATGCACCACATGTTTTTTAATCCAGTTCATTTTCAATGGGCAGCTCGGTTGGTTCCATGATTTTGCTATTGTGCATAATGCTGCAATAAACATGCATGTGCAAGTAGCTTTCTCATAGAGTGATCTGAGCTCCTCCGGGTATATTCCCAGAATAGAGACTGCTGGGTCGTATGGAAGGTCGGTTTTTAGGTCTTTTAGGAATAACCACACTGTTTTCCACAGAGGTTCTACTAGTTTACAATCCCATCAGCAGTGTAGAAATGTCCTTTACTCTACATCCTCTCCAGCATCTGTTTTTTAAGTTATTGATGATGGTCAGATGACGGGAGTTAGGTGGTATCTCAGTGTAGTTTTTCTTCTTCTTCTTCTTCTTCTTCTTCCTTCTTCTTCTTCTTCTTCTTCTTCTTCTTCTTCTTCTTCTTCTTCTTCTTCTTCTTCTTCTTCTTCTTCTTCTTCTTCCTTCTTCCTTCTTCTTCTTCTTCTTCCTTCTTCCTTCTTCCTTCTTCCTTCTTCCTTCTTCCTTCTTCCTTCTTCCTTCTTCCTTCTTCCTTC
>CAUYQG010284981.1:0-20582 GCA_963574415.1 Tarsius wallacei | reverse complement strand
TCATCTGTAATTTCTTTCTTTTTTTGTTTTTGTTTTGTATTTTTTAGTCAGAGTCTCACTCTGTCCTCCAGGCTGGAGTGCAGTGGCACATTCACAGCCACTGCAACCTTGACCTGCTGGGCTCAGGTGATCCTTCCACCTTAGTCTTCCAAGTAGCTGGGACTACAGGCGTGTGCCACTACACCCAGCAAATTTTTTTGATTTATAGAGACGAGGTCTCGCCATGTTTCCAGGACTGGTCTCAAACCCCTGGACTCAGAGGCAATCCTCTTGCCTCCACCTCCCAAAGTGTTGGGATTACAGGCACGAGCCATCCTTCTGCCTTAGCCTTCCAAGTAGCCAGAACTACAGACGCGTGCCACCACGCCCTGCTAATTTTGTGATTTATTGTACAGATGAGGTCTCGCCAAGTTGCCCAGGCTGTTCTTGAACCTGTGGGCTCAGGCAATCCTCTCACCTCGGCTTCCCAAAGTGTTGGGATTACAGGCTTGAGTCACCTCGGCCTCTCAAAGTGCTGGGATTACAGACTTGAGCCACCGTGCCTGGCCTCACCTGATGTTTTTACTTTTAGAAGGGGCTGTTTACCTCAAAAGGATCAATCAAAGCAAGGATTTACTGTGAAGAGAAATAGAAGGATATGACAGAAATAAAATTATTTCATATTCCCAAATGCTACCATTTCTCTTTAATTTAATAAGTACTTAATAAACCTCATGCTCTGAGTTTTACAATGATTTGGGAAGGGGACGGGACAGGGTTGCTACTGGCAGCTAATGTCGTGCAATTTGCAGGATGTTTATGGACCAAAAGAATTTTTACCCAAAATACTGTTAGCATTCCCACTGAGAAAAACTGCCAGAGATAAAGTATAAGTTCATAAAACCCGGACCTCTCTTCCAGTAGTGGTGGCCTGTGTAATTCAAATTAGCCCTGCTAACAATGACAATTAGAAAAGATGCATAAATATGAACAAAATCACTAGAAGGTATCCAAGACAGTAGTGAATTACCAAACCATGATCTAGGAGAAAAAGAAATGAGCCAGATATTTGGGACCACTTTTTCTAAGGGCTCTTGTTGATTTTGAAAAAAGTGACCAAGAAGCTGATCAGCATTATTGATATCTTATGGGGAAAAGGGAAAATAGGAGTTCAAGTTTTACTAAAGGTTTATTTATTTTAAAGCTCTCATACTTTGAATTGGAACCGTGAAGGACCACAACCTAACCGTGGGTAAATCTGAAGTAGACAGTCCCCCTCAGGAACTGAAGTACATCTTGAAATCATTTCAGTTCCTTGAGTTTGATTAAGGCAATTCTGTATGATCCATCATAGAAGGAAAAGTAAATCCTCTCTGAAAAATAACTACAGTCTAGGCCTCCAAGATGTCTATAAATTTTTATATAAGTGCCCGGCACACAATGAAAAATAACTGGGAACATGAGGACCAAAATTATATGAAAGAAATATAAAAGAAATCATAGATAAAATAAGACCCACAGGGTCTTTTTAAAATATAACAAATAGAGTTATCAGATGCAGATATTAAAATGGCTGGGCATCATAGCACATGCCTGTAATTCTGGCACTTTGGGAGGCCAAAGCAAGAGTATCGCTTGAGGCCAGGAGTTCAAGACCAGCCTGTGCAACACAGGAAAATTCCATCTCTACTAAAATGTTAAAAATTAGCCAGGAGATGGTGGCGAGCACCTGTAGTTCCAGCTGCTTCAGAAACTGAGGCAGGAGGATAGCTTGAGTCTAGAAGTTGAAGGCTGCAGTGAGCTAGGTTTATGCTACTTCATTCCTGGGCAACAGTGTGGGGACTCAGTCTAAAATATAAGTAAAATAAGGTAAACTTAAAAGCAGTGAAGGAGATAAACAGTCAAGATTGAGAATTTGGAGAGAGAGAGAAGCTAAATGGCAGACTATGAAGTTCCAGCCTTCTTCCCCAATAGAAACACTGATATAACTAAGATATCTAGCCAGAATGCCTGTATGACAATGCCAGAATCCAATTAAGAAGTGGCAGTACCCCAGGCTTACACAAAGCCTAGAAGAGCAGCATTGAAAAGAGTTACTAGAGCAGCTTCACTTTAGCTGCATAAGTCCCTCCCCCAACTTTCTCAAACTGGGGGTTCAGGAAGAGTGGAGCTTGCTTCTCAGGTTGTTCCCTGTTGAGCAGGCTGCCTGAGGGACTTGTTTCTGTGTGACCTCATTGGAAACACAAGCAGGGACTGGTGTAGTTTAGATGTCTGGGTTGTCTAAGAACAAAGACTGGGGATGGCAGGACGCTTTCTGTAGCCTACACAGCTAGTGTGGTGTGATTGGGAGAAGGCACACAACTTGAGGCTTATCTCTCAGGGGGGCAAGAGAGGAGCACTCTTTTCAGAGTGCTTGGCTGAGTATTGGTGAAGATGTGAACAAATTAGAACTTTGATTCATTGATAATAGAAAAGTGGAGTAGTACAGCTGTCTTGGAACGTAGTTTGAGTTTTTAAAGTTAAGCAAACCGCTTTTTCGAAAATGTGGAAGTTGTATTGCTCAAAAATATACTGATTCTACTGTAAAAAATAAAAAATAAAAGTTAAGCTAACCATATGATCTAACTACTCTACTTCTAGCCATTTACTCAAGGAAAATGATAGTACAGGTACTTAAAAATATTTTATTTATGGTAGTAAAAAAACTAGAAACAAGCTCAATCTCCACCAGTGGTCATATGGATGAAAAATCAGTGGTATATCCATAAAGTGGAATCCTACTAAGCAATATGAAGAAATGAATTGTTGATACATACAACATAGATTAACTTGAAAATAATTACACTGAATGGAAAAATGCCAGAAAAATTATATACTATATAATTTGGTTTCTAGAATGTTCTAAAAAATGTAGTGTAATTTGTGGTGACAGAAACAGATTTCTGGCCGCCTTGTGGGTAGGTAGAAAGAGATTCCAAAGGGACATGAGGAAACTTTTTGGATGATATGTGTTCATTATCTAGATTCTGATTGTTAGATTAAAACATATATATCCCAGCAGAGCTTCCATATATTAGGTCAGACTTGCCAGGGTGGGGTTGTATGATCCAGTGCCATGTGAAAGAGGCATAGAATTGTAGTTAGATTAGAACATATAGTTTATTTAGAAAGTAAATGAGAGAGGAGATTCACCTCCCCGCGGTGGGGCAGAGGCCAAAGCTAGGAAACATGGTGACCATATCTCAAGGAGCCACATGGTCAGACCATAGCTTAGCAAAGCAATGATGAATGGGGGGTGGGGGAGGGAGAGATTGAGAGAGAGATTGAGATTGACTCGCCTGCCTCCCTAAAATAGGGGAGGGGGTCAAAGCCAGGGAACATGGTGGCTATAACTCAAAGACCCACTTGGACACATCAGAGTTTAACAAAGCAATGGTGAATGGCTACTTGAGGTCAAATGCTTTTAAACATTACACTTTGATGGGGCACTTTGATGGGAGCAGGATATTAAGGTGGTTGGGTGGTGGTCTGCTCCAGTCATCACAAAAGGGCAGGTAAGTGCAAGTACTGACATCATGTAATAGACAGCAGGTAGATTGATGGGTTAGTCACAAGATTGCTGCCATGGTGATGGGGTTTGTCTGTGTCATGAAGGTCATGAAGGACTGATTAGGTTAACTTGTTTATAAAACAAGCTGGGAAGGAGGTTGTAAAACAGTTATCAATAGCCACCTCTGAGAAACCAGTTCTCTCCTTGGCTAATGATTAGAGGATAAATTAAAGTAAACTACTAGAGAAACATGACAATTCTAAGCAGTGTTAAAATGACTGCTCATGGGGGGAGGAGGTAGGATTGGCAGTAGTAGGAAGCTGCAGGGTTGAAGGGGGGAACCTCATCAACAAGGGTACTGCATAATGAACATTTGTATACCTAACCCTGAATTGTACCCCACATCTTTAAAATTAAAAATTTTAAAATAAAATAAAATGGTTGTTCATTGGGTATATTGACTTCATGTTATGTCCTTTCACTGGTGATTATTTTATAGAAATACACATATGTCAAATGTATCAAATTCTAAAAGAAAATTGAAAACATATATCCACACAAAAACTTGCACAAGGATGTTTATAGCAGCATTATTCATAATAGCCAAAAAGTGGAAGCAACCCAAATGTCTGTCAGCTGTTGAATGGATAAACAAATTGTGTATCCACACAGTGGAAAATTATTCAGTCATAAAATGGAATGAAGTATTGATACATGACAACATGCGTGAATCCTGAAAACTTGCTAAATAATAAAAGAAGCTAGATACAAAAACCATATATTATATGATTCCGTTTAAGCGAAATGTCCAGTATAGGCAAACCCATAGAGACACAGCAGATTAGTGTTTACCAGGGGCTAGAGGAAAGTTAATAGGTATGGGGTTTCTTTTGGGGAATGAAATTGTTCTGGAGTTAAAGACTAATGATGCTTGCACAACCATGTGACTGTCCTAATAACCACTGAATTATATACTTTAAAAGGTGATTTTTATGTTATGTTCATTTTTTGTCAGTAAAGAAAAAAACTGTTGGAGCCTTGTCATAAGAACTCAGAAGCCATCTTGAAGAAGCTGGCAGCTGATCTAAGCTGGTAGAATTTAAGCTTAAAAAATTATATTAATTAAAACGTATTGGAACATGACAAATATTTTAAGATCCATGAATTTATAATATTAAAATAAAAAGGAATTATTACCTACCACAAGAATATGACAGAGAACCAATTTGTCATCTTAAAAACTTAGCAATAAAGGAAAGGAATCATGGTAACCCCATAGTTGTTAAGGGGGATTATCTTTTTCTAAAAGTATTCTAATTAACAAATGGAAAAGAAATGGTAGAAATAGAATATCATCATCTTACAATTCTCAGTGAATGAAAATCTAAGCATCAACAGCTGTTAGCACAAAAAGAAAAACAAGCAAATGTTGTGTGCCTAGCCTTACCAAACAGTACTTTTAGTTTTGTCAAAGGGATTAAACCTGAGTCTGATCACAGGAAATGCACAAAATAGAGGAACATATTGAACTGCACCATGAGAATATAGTTATGAAAATGCAGTCTGTTAGGAACTCTATCAGATAAACATTCCACAGGTCTTTAACAATCAAATTATAAGGAAAGGAAAGGAATGGAGGAGGGACCTCTAGATTAAAAGAGATTTAAAACACATCTGATTTTTTAATAGAATAAGATTGAACTGTAGTGTCTAGGGATGTACTTTGGGGTGATAAACCTACGTACAGAAAAAAACAGGAAAGTGGGTAATATAAAAGTCAAACGGCAGTAGAGTGAGGTTTAGGATAAGGGGTACTTGAAAGGGGGTTTTAGGGCTGCTGGCAAAGTTTTCTTGATGTGTGGTGTTTGTAAGATTATGTCTGTGTTCTATGTTACAATATGGAGATTTGTTTTAAAAACTTGTAAAATTATTTAAGTTCTTTATGTGCATATCTAACTTCTATTTTTTTAAAAAAACTTAAGGTTGGGTGCAGTGGTTCACGCCTATAATCCCAGAACTTTGGGGGACTAAGGTGAGAGGATTGCCTGAGCTCACAGGTTCGAGACCAGCCTGGGCAACTTGGCAAGACCTCATCTCTACAATAGATCAAAAAATTAGCTGGATGTGGTGGCTCGTGCCTGTAGTTCCGGCTACTTGGAAGGCTGAGGTGGAAGGATGACCTGAGTCCAGCAGGTTGAGGCTGCAGTGGCCATGAGCATGCCACTGCACTCCAGCCTGGGTGACTGAGTGAGACTCCAACTCAAAAAACAAAACAAAACAAAAAAACAATGACTTAAGCAAAGTAAGCATTTTATCCTTCTTACATAAGATTTCTAGACGTAGGCAGTCCAGGGCTGATATATGTTGGTTCCGGGATGTCTTCAGGGATGTTAATGAAAATTCTATTCTGTGCTTTATTTCTGTTTGTTTATAAAGAGTTTTTCCTTACTAGACTGGGCTTAACAACTTCCATGTCATATTATTCTTTGTGTCTTCTGTATCTGGCATAGTGCCTCAGGTAAAAAGGCATCACTTTTGTTTATGAAGAAATGGCATTCATATCTTATTTTTTATTTTCATATTTTTATTTGAAAATGTTTATATCAGTACATCGAAACTAAATTTTAGAGACACTAGATGTCATTAGTTTAGGTATCATTAGTTTATTATAAAAGAAAAACACGAAAATTATTTACATGATGAAAGATTTCACAACTTCAGTGGAATGGGCAGTTTCATGTTGATGCCATTTCAACAGCATTTTGCTTCAGTTCACATACTTTCCAAGAGTGTCACCATCTCTAAATAAGAAATAATCCTTGTCATCTAGAACTACTTTGGTGCCGCCATACTCTGGGAGAAGAACTTTATCTCCAACTTTCACACTAACTGGTTGAATCTCTCCTTTGGCGCCCGAGCCAACGGCCACCACTGTCGCTTGCAATACCTTTCCCTGAGATTTTTCTGGAAGCATAATGCCTCCCTTGGTTACAGTTTCGACTGCGCTCCTTTCAACCAATACTCGGTCAAAGAGCAGAAGAAACTTTCTAAATGCTTGTCCTGCCATGGCTCCTGCCCGCTAGCTCCGGCTCTCGCGCGGCCCGCCGGCATTCATATCTTATTAGAAAATTTTTCTGTGTACTGATAAAGCATGCCAAAATACATGATGAATAAAGCATGCCAAAATACATGATGATTGGTCATTTGAAGATCACATTTTGTTATTTTAGTCTGTAGTATTTTCAGCTTCATTATTGTTTGCTTACATATTCTAAATTCATTTTTTTCCAGGGAAAGAATAGGGAAAAGATAAGGAAGGAGAGCAGAAAGAAAGATGCAGTGCTATATGCAGAGTTGTGGTTTCCAAAGTATGTGGTGGTGATAATTCTGCTAACGGCATTCTTCTTATCCCTGGTCGTTTTGCCAATATTAGACCATTATCAGAGTTCACTACCTGGGTTGGGGGTGGTGGTGGTGGATTTTACAAAGCACAGACAGGAAGCAGATAAGACTATAAGATCCTTTTGTAGCCTTGACTAGTTTTCCTGTGAAAGGTCTGAATGTAATGATAGTATTTCCTTTGTTCTTCTCTCTAAGAATTGTTATGATAATGAATTTGTTTTTCTCAGTTTAAGAGGTCTTTGGTTTTCTAAAATAATTATGTGAACTTCTGCTATTTCAGGCTTCAATCCCCATAATTTCCTGTTAATCACCTTTATCTCTTACATACCATCTTTTTTGTTAATTTGTTTTTTTCTTGTTGTAACCTGTGTAAACTATTTTTGTTTATCTGAAGATTTGTCTTTTAAGTGCAGTAAACAGTGTTTGCATCTTTTTTGTTAATTTGGTTTTTTCTTGTTGCAACCTGTGTAAGCTATTTTTGTTTACCTGAAGATTTGTCTTTTAAGTGCAGTAAACGGTGTTTGTTTTTTTAAAAATGTGAATAAGACTGTTTTCGCAGGAACCCATTTTTATAGCCTCTCTGATAATTTTTTTTTTATTTTGAGTTGGAGTTTCACTCCATCACCCAGGTTGGAGTACAGTGGCACACATGCTTACGGCCACCTCAGTGTTGATCTGCTGGGCTCAGGCAGTCCTTCTGCCTCAGCCTTGCAAGTAACTGGAACTACAGGCGTGCACTACCATGCCTGGCTAATTTTTTGATTTATTGTAGAGATGAGATCTTGCCAAGTTGCCCAGGCTATTCTCGAACCCATGGGCTCATGCAGTCCCCTCACCTCTGCCTCCCAAAGTGCTGGGAGCCACTGCACCTGGCCTTTCTCTGATATTTTTATCTAATCCATACTTGGTTTAACTTAGGATGTCTGTTCTGACATTCTTAGTCATGTCTACCCACCTGTAATTTGGATTTTAATGGCAAGCATACTAGTTTTAGAATACTTATGCCCCAGTTTTCACAGTATACTCTTTAATAGACATTTTTTAAGTTGCTGACTAATATGATCCTGGGCCTTCAGTTTTCATCACTCTGTATCTGTAGTTAGACTACATTAATCTTGTACCATCTGTGTTTATACTTCTTTGTATGCATACTTTCTTTTTTGTTTGTCTGTATTTAACTTAAGCCAGTTTATCATTAGCTATTAATGAGTCAATATTTCTCTATTGATTTTCTCTGGTACTAAATATAAAGGTTTTTGAAGTTATTAAAATAAAGTTTTTCCCCATTTTTATCTTGCAAACATTATTTTTACTTTGTACATAAAACTCTTAAAATGTTGGCTGTAGCTGTTCCTTGCTCTTAAGTCAGCTATTTTAAGTGTCTTAATGGAAAACCTTTGGTATTCTCAATTTTGTCTTTTCCTGAAAAACTTCTATCTGTAATACTATTATTTTTGAAGTGATAGGAACTTTTTCGGTACCATTAAAAATAACTTATGTTCCTAAAACAAATGAAAAGATGCCAGAGGTAAGAATGAAGGCTTAGGATGTAAATAAATATTTTCTTTAAAAAGAAAATGTTGATTGGTTAAATTTATGAACCACCTAGTTAATGTATCAATTGTAGAATGATTTTCATTCTTTTTCCTTAAATGCTCAAAATCTAGTGCCTTGGATTGTGTTTCTACCTTTACTTAATTTTCTCAACTTATTCATATAACATTATTACTTGTTTTAGTCGTGTTCTCATTTATAGTGAGAATAAAATGAGGTAGTCTTTTTTTTTCAATATATGATTTTGAAGAAAATCTGCTCATTTTTCTCTTGTTACTTTGTCTTTTTGTTACAGGGGTCTTTCCTAACTACAATCTTATAAGGTTTATAAAAATATTTAAAATGGCAAGGTATGATGGCTCATGTCTGTAATTCCAGCACTTTGGCAGACCAAGGCGGGAGGATTGTTTAAGCCCTGTTCAAGACCAGCGTAGGCAACATAATGAGACCTTGTCTCTACCAAAAAAACCCAAAAAACTCTCTCTCTCAAAATTAGCCAGGTATGGTGGCGCATGCCTGTAGTCCAGGTTACTTGGGAGGCTAAGACAGAATTTCCTGAGCCCAGGAGGTCAAGGCTATGGTGAGCCATGATCATGCACTCCAGTCTGGGAGACTGAGTGAGACTGTAACTCAAAGAAAGAAAGAAAGAAAGAAAGAGAGGAGGGGAGGGGAGGGGAGGGGAGAGGAGGAGAGAGAGGGAGGGAAGGAGGGAGGGAGAGAGAGAGAGAGAGAGAGAGAGAGAGAGAGAGAGAGAGAAAGAAAATATATTTTCTCCTCTACAATTTTAAAAAGATAGTTTGCAAATTTGAGTACACAAGAATATACTATTGCTATGAATGGCATATTACATTCTAGGTAGCAAAGGAGTAAATAGGAAATTTGGTGTTTCACTATATCAGTGATTGATTAATTTTAACAGTTTGAATATCAGCTATATTCTTTGGAAATTTGAAACAAGTCTCCTTGCTAGTCTGTTCTGGAGTACTTTTCTGAAGAAACTCCTTGCCATGTGTATGTACTCTTATCTACTTCATAGGCCTGAAGAACTCTAAAGAAGACTTTTAATTTAATTTCTTCCAGTAAATAACATAGGAGTCTGTAATAAAGTCCCCCAAATGCCTACCTGCTTATATAATTGTAGAAGTATATTTTTTCACCGAATGTTTACAAAAGCCACTGTCATGTGCCAGGTCCTAGGGATTTAAAGATGAAGAAATCAAAGCCCTCATTCCAGATGTATTTTTAGCCTAGTATGGTTTAAAAATTATAGCACAATTTAATCTGTATAATAAGAGAGATACCAAGAGCAAATTTTTACTAGCTAGAAGGTGGAAGAGGGAAAAGCATACAAGAGGAGGAACCCCCAAAAGACTGGAATTTGTTCCTCCAGATCAAACAGTCAACCACAGTTTTTATCTGAAAATTTGGGAAAGTTGTGTCATGATTTGCAAAAGAAACATCTCGAGTTGTGGCAAACAGGTGAGTGTTAAGCAGTTTTTGACCAAAAAGAGCATGACTCTCATTCCCCACCCTCCCTATTCACTCAGTCTCACCCCGAGCAACCTTTTTCCCCCCATGAAAAAACCGTCAAAGGGAATTAACAATGTGGGAAAGGTCAAATAACAAACAAAAAAAACAGCAGAAGCACTAAAAGGCATCAAAATTGACAAGTTCATAAACTTCGTTCAAAAACTTCTGAGTAGTAGAAAAAGCATCTCGATAGGTGTATTGCATCAGAAAGTCCTTTGAAGGTGATTGAAATTTAAACATGTAAGAATAAATGCACAACTTTTTAATAAATTACTTTTTTTGGGGGTCCCCACCTCGTATGCAGCAGTGCAGGAAGTCAGGAAAGGCCTTTCTGGAATGGTAAGATGTATGGGGAAGCCTGAGCACAGGGTTGTGCTCTGTAGCACTTTATACATGTCTCTATTCTATTTTCACTATTTATTTACCAGTCTGTCAGTGTCACTGAACTGTGAGCTCCTAAGAACCTGCCCCAAATTTCTTTATATCCATGTTTAAAACTTGACAGTTTCTGAAATATATCAGTAGTTTGGCAGTGATTTAACAGTGGAAGAAGAAGGGAAGAAGATTTAATTAAAAGAGTTACTTCTGCCAGGACAATTCCCTCTTGCTTGTTCCTTGCATAATTCTCCAAGTACTCTATATTATCTTTCCTCACTGTTTGCTACTCTACTCATAAAGCTCCTTTTGCTTCCTGATTCTTGAATTTAAAATTAAAATTAGACCGGGCAAGGTGGCTCAAGCCTGGAATCCCAGTACTTTGAGAGGCTGAGGTGAGAGGATTGCCTGAGCCCAAGGGTTCAAAACCAGCCTGGGCAACTTGGTGAGACCTCATCTCTACAAAAAAATCAAAAAATTAGCTGGGCATGGTAGCTTGTGCCTGTAATTCCAGCTACTTGGAAGGCTGAGGTGGAAGGATCAACTGAGCCCAGCAATAGGAGGCTGCAGCAGCCGGGAGCATAACACTGCACTTCAGCCTGGGCGACAGCATGAGACTCTGACTCAGGTAAAAATGATAAAAACCTAGTCAATCAGAACAAGCACACAGCAGGAATCTGGGCCTTTGGAGGCTGGAATAATCTGAGGTAATTGACTTAGACCCAGAAAATAAATTAGAATGTCCAAGAAGGAAGAGAATTTGCTGAACCTTTTTCTATAGTTTTGATTGAATTGGCTTTTTATGGATTGCTATTTGGGATATGCACAATTTTAGATTTGAATTATTTGTGGTGATATGTATTTGATAATTGACTTCTTATATTTAGAGTTTCCCACGTTGCTAAACTCTATATGTGTGTAAAACATATTTAATTCATGTTACCTTCAAGGGATTAAGCCTGTCTTCATTACAGCTAAACTATACCCCCTTCCCCCTTTCAGTGGCCGGTTTATCATTCTTCTTACCTTTTTTTCTTAGAGGAATTTCCATATCTAACATATGGAAATATTGCTAAATTTGTAACAAATAATAAACATTGCCTTTCAGTGATAATTATGAAACTTTATATATATAAAGTTTTAGTTAATCCAAGGGTTAGGGATATTATGTTTGCTATTGTATTTCAGTGCCTGGAGCATAGTAGACACTCAATAAATATTGATTGAATGAATGAGAAATCTTTTTCATGATTTGTATTAAGCCATGGCCAGTACTATATTATTTTCTTCATTCTGGATTGACCAAAAGGAACTCTAATAAATTGGGCAATGCTTTCTGAAATTGTCTTGTCTTTAAATATGACTTTCAATTCCTCAATTTACTCACTTGAAAGCTAAGACATTGTATTCTATATGTGTAACATTTTTATTCAGAGAAGGAGAGGAGTCTGGATAAAGTTCTTTTTTTTTTTTCTTTCCCCAAAACAGGAAACAAATACATTTGTGCAATGAATTTTGGAACTCTAATCTCTCAAGAAAATTGAAATCAGGAAGTAATTTTTCAGAATGTTTTACTATTTGAATAATCAACAGGATGTGTATGTACCATTGTAGTGAAATCAGTAGTAATTATCATTGGAATGTTTGTTTCCCATATTTTCTCCTCCACTGTTTTTGTGCAGCTTTGAATGGATGTTGGGCTACAGAAGAGGAGGAAACAACTCCAGATTATGTCAATAACTGATTTTGACTTAAGAAATTCAAAGACATTGAATTTCTAAATAATGATGTAGCTGTGAACATAGCAACAAACAATGCTACTTAGGAATAAAAAAATTGTTAATGTAATTTCCTAAAATAGTCAAGATTATTAATTATGTAAAACTTAAGAAAGCATGTGACATTTAAGAATACAGAATTTAATACCTCAATTATGGCTAGGTAAGCCTTTCTGTTTTACACTATTAACCTTCTGGATAATAAAAACTTTACCCTTAAGCATGAGACATATATTCTCTCTTAGTAAATACTGTGTAATATTGTTTCCCTTGATAACACAAACTGTTTTTGCTGATCTAAGTATGGATCTAAATAGGGCACAGTCTCTTACAGCTGTATGCCTGCCTTCTTCACAATTTATCTGATACTAAATGATGTTGACTATTAATTTTATTTTCTGATGAGCTTATTGTGAATGGTTACCTTCTTTGTGGAGTAGGGCAGAGAGTTCAGATAAGAGCAGAGAGGAACAAGTCCTTCCCCAGAGTCTTCATGAAAAGTCTGGACTCTTTATGTCATATAAATTCTTTATGAACTTCCCCTTGGCAGAGTTACTTATAAGTCTGTTAATGCCTGTTGATCCCTTAGTACTCTGTTTCTTTACACATGATCTTCTGTCAGCTTTGAATGCTGTGATTTTCTTTTCTTCCTAACTAATGCTTATCTGTCAAAATTCACCTCAAGGATGAGTCCCTTTAAGAATTTCCCTTCTGGCCAGGCTCGGTGCCTCAGCCTGTAATCCCAGCACTTTGGGAGGTCAAGGTGAGTAGATTGCCTGAGCTCGCAGGTTCAAGACCCGCCTGGGCAATTTGGCGAGACCTCATCTCTACAATAAATAAAAAACTAGCCGGGTGTGGTAGCGCATGCCTGTAGTCCCGGCTACTTGGAAGGATCACTGGAGCCCAGCAAGTCGAGGCTGCAGTGGCCGGGAGCGTGCCACTGCACTCCAGTCTGGGTGACAGAGTGAGACTCCAACTCAAAAAAAAAAAAAAAGGATTTCCTTTCTGGCCGGGCTCAGTGGCTCAGCCTGTAATCCCAGCACTTTGGGAGGCTGAGGCCAGTGGATTACCTGAGCCCACAGGTTTGAGACCCACCCAGGCAACTTGGTGAGACCTCCTCTCTACAATACATAAAAAAGTAGCCGGGCGTGGTAGCACGCACCTGTAGTTCCGGCTACTTGGAAGACTGAGGTGGAAGGATCGCTGGAGCCCAGCAGGTCAAAGCTGTGGTGGCCAGAGCATGCCACTGCACTCCAGTCTGGGCTACAGAGTGAGACTCCAACTCAAAAAAAAAAAAAAGAAAAAAAAGAATCTCCCTTCTTAGGTGTGCCCATTATAGTCACAAGATCATTAAAAGATGGAACAAGGGAGCAAAAGAATTAGTCTCAGAGTAACACAATGTGAGTGGCTATTGTCAGCTTAGAACCTGGAAGGAATGTGAGAAATCAAGGAAAGTGAGAAGTGACTAGAAGCTAAAAAACCCAATCATAGGCCTTTGAAACTCCAGAACTTTAAGATATTAAATTTTGGTGTTTTAAGGCACCAAGATTGTGGTCATTTGTTACAGTAACCATAAGAAACGAACACATCCACAGACTTTTTTTTTTTTTTTTTTTGAGTCAAAGTCTCAGTCTGTTGCCCAGTCTGGACTGCAGTGGCATGATCATGGCTCCTGCAACTTTGACCTCCTGGGATTAGGTGATCTTCTGTCTCAGCCTCCCAAGTAGCTGGGACTACAGGTGCACACTACCACACTCAGCTAATTTTTTTTTTATTTTTTGTAGAGACAAGGTCTTGCTGGTCTTAAACTCCTGGGCTCAAGAAATCCCTCCGCCTTGGCCTCCCAAAGTGCTAGGATTACAGGTTTGAGCCACTGCATCCAGCCCATCTACACACTTTAAAAAATATAACTCTTGGTTTTTAAATAATTTGACTTATAAGATATAACTAAATTAATAGTCTTCATAATATAGTACCCACCTCCCAACAAGCTTATGTAATCATAGTACATTATTAAAACAAGTATTGACATTGGTACAGTACTGTTAATTCAGGGAAGGAGTGGCAATCTCTAAGTATAGTTTCTTGTATAGTTTTGACTTCTGGAAGTAAGTTATGCCTAACATTAGAAAAGATCGATTAGAATGGGAAGAAAGGAAAAAGAAAGAAAAGAATATCTTAAAACTAAAAGCAAATAAATTAAAACAAATAAATAACCACACAGAAGCAGAAAAAAAGCTAATTCATAAGTTATTAAAGTAACTTATGAACACAGTATTTGGCTATATAACCTCAGTTTTGGGGATAACATTTATGAATTAATGGATTAAGGAGTGATCAAAAAATGGCTTAGTTATCACAAGAGTGGGTCTCTTAAAAAAAGCCAATCTGGCCCTCCGTCCTGAGGCTCTTTACCATGTTATGCCTCAGGACTCTGCAGTGTCCTCATTAGCAAGAAGGTCCTCCCAAGATGCTAGCACCATGCTCTTGGACTTCCCAACCTCCAGAAATGTAAGAAATACATTTATTTTCCTTACAAATTACTCAATCTGTGGTATTCCGCATTGCAACAGAAAATGGACTAAGACAAGTATGCCAAAATCATTGAATTGAGGGGAAAATAGTCTTTTCAAAAAAAGGTGCTGGAAAAACTAAATATCCACATGCAAAAAAAAATGAAGTTGAACCTTTCTTTACCTTACATCATCTACAAAAATTAGCTTAAAAGGAATCTACAACATAAATATGTCTTAAAATCATAAAATTCTTAGAAGAAAACATAGGGGTAAATCTTAATGACTTAGTATTTACAATTGATTCTTAGATATGATACAAAAATCATTAGTGACAAAAGAAATAATAGATAAATTATACCTCATCAAAATTGTAAACTTTTATGCATCAAAGGATATCAAGAAAGTGAAAAGACCTGTGGAATGGGAGGAAATATTTGTAAATCATATATGATGAAGACCTAGTCTGCTGAATAGATAAAGAATTGTTACAACTCAACAACAGAAATATAAAGAACTGAATTACAAGTTTGACAAAGGACTTGAATAGACATTTATCTAGAGAAGATACACAATTGGCCAACAATCAAATTGAAAAGATACTTGACATCAAGTAATTAAGGAAATGCAAATCAAAACCACAATGAAATACCACTTCAGACCCACTAGGATGGATATAATTTTTAAAAATAAAAGGAAAACAAGTATTGTCAGGGATACAGAGAAATTGGAAATCTCACACATTGCTGGTAGTAACATATGTAAAATGGTTCAGCTGCTATGTAACATGTTTCTTTAAAAGACTAAGCATAGAATTATCAAGTAATTTTGCAATTCCACTCTTATCCACAAATCAAAAAGAATTGAAAACAGGTATTCGAAGACTTACATGGGTTTGCACATTCACAAGAGGATTATTCACAATAGCCTAAAGACAGAAACAGCCCAAGTATCCATCAGGGGTGAATGAATAAACAAAATGTGTGTGATATATACACACAATGAAATGCTATTCAGCCATAAAAAGAAATACTGATAATATGTTACAGCAGGGCTTAACTCTGAAAACATTATGCTAGGTGAAAGAAGACACAAAAAGACACATATAAGTATCGTATGATTCCATTTATATGAAATTTCCAGAATACATAAATCTATAGAATAGAGAGGCTACAGAGTGGTGGTTACTAGCAGCAGTGTGTTGAGGGGTGGGGGATGGAGAGAAACTACTTACTGTATCCATTAAGATAATGAAAATGTTTTTGCAGCTAGGTAGAGATGTTGGTTGTACAACATTGTTAACATACTAAATGCCATTGAATTGTTCACCTTAAGGTAGTTAATTCTGGCCAGGCTCAGTGGCTCAGCCTGTAATCCCAGCACTTTTGGAGGCCGAGGTGAGTGGATTGCCTGAGCCTATGGGTTCAAGACCCACCCAGGCAACTTGGCAAGACCACATCTCTACAATAAATTAAAAAAAATTAGCCAGGTGTGGTAGTGTGTGCCTATAGTTCCGGCTACTTGGAAGGCTGAGGCGGAAGGATCGCTGGACCCCAGGAGGTCGAGGCTGTGGTGGCCAGGAGCATGCCACTGCACTCCAGTCTGGGCAACAGAGTGAGACTCCAACTCAAAAAAAAAAAAAAAAAAAAAAGTTAATTCTGTGTTATGTTAATTTCACCTCAATAATTTTTTTTTTAAAGAAAAGTTGTAGAAATGCTCCATATTGAAAAAGACTAAGGAAACATGACAATTAAATGGAATATCTGATACTAGAATGAATTTGTCTGGAAGAAAAAGCTCTTAAAGAATACTATTGAGTCCACTGGAAAAAAATGGAACACTGGCAGGAGATTAGATTTAAAATGTGTGGATTTTGAACTTGCTGTGGTTATGTCAGGGAATATCTTATTCTTAGGAAAACACATGAAAATATTTAGGGGTATATGTCTGATGTGTGCACCTACACTCACATAGTTCAGAAAAAATGTGTGTTTCTGAAGAGAGCACACTCATACAAGTGCTCTGGTACATGAGAACAAATGTTCAAGCAAATTGAGCAAAATGTTAACAATAGGCGAATCATGGTAAAGGCTATGTAAGCGTTCTGAATACCATTGTTACTTTTCTGTGTGTTTTAAGTTATTACCAAAGAAATGTTTTAAAAATTTATTTACCCATCATCTGGCTTAATAAATATAGCATCATAAATATAATTGAAACACTCTGCCTTTGCCTATTCTTCACAGGGAGAAACAGTATCCTGAATTTGGTGTTTGTTAGTCCCAGACATACATGTATTTATGCTTTGCATGTTTGTGTATACCTAAGCAATATATAAGCAGTGTTTTTCATGGTTTTAAACATTATATAATGCACTCATACTATATACTCATAATGTACCTTACTGTACTCACTCAGTATTATATTTGGGAGTTATTTACAATGATATATGTAATTTTAGCCCATTCATTTTCAGTGCTATACAAGTGTACCAAAAGTCTTTGTGGGTTTTTCAAAATCTATATTAAATCCACAAGTATAAATACTACAATTTTGCAAAAAAACTCATACCATTTGAAAATTGTACTTGAATTTCTTTAATAACTAGTTTTGTGAATTTTTAATAATGATAAATGTATAGTTCAAATTTTTTGTTTCAGTCAATATTTGCATCTTCAGTTAGAGTACACATAGTAATTTCATGATTTTGCCACAATTCATTCATTCTCACATTTAGGATGTGTACTTTTTTTTCATCATTTCAATACTGCTACAATGTACCACCTTGTACTTCTTGGGTACATATGAGAGAGTTTCTGTGGTAAATAACTAAGAATGGAATTATGAGAATTGCCGTAATAACTAGGTCATAAGGTATGTGTTTCATTTCTTTTCTTTTCTTTTTTTTTTTTGGAGTCAGAATCTCACTCCGTCGCCTAGGCTGGAGTGCAGTGGCTCGCTCAAGGCCACCCAGCATCAACCTGCTGGCTGGGCTCAGGCGATCCTTCCGCCTCAGCCTTCCAAGTAGCTGGAACTACAGGCGGGTGCTACCATGCCTGGCTAATTTCTTGATATACTGTAGAGACAAGGTCTCACCAGGTTGCCCAGACTGGTCTCGAAACCCTGGGCTCAGATAGTCCTGCCTTGGCCTCTCAAAGTGCTGGCTTGATCCACCGCACCTGGCCGGTATGTGTATCTTAATTTTGCTTTATTTATACTTCTCACAGCAGTAGGTATGGTAGTTCCTTTTCTTCCCTATCCTCATAAAAACTTGAAATTGTCAGGCTTAATCTTTGGCTGCTGTGGTAGGTGAGAAATTGTGTGTCATTAATTTATTAGGTTGAATTTTTTTGATTATTAGAGATGCTGGAACATCTTTTCATGTTTTATCAACCATTTTGGTTTCTTCATCTGCAAATTGTGAGTTCACATTATTCTCTTATGTTGCTCTTTCCTTACTGATTTTAGTAGGATGAAAAAAAAAACATTTTTGGAAACTTATCCTTTTCCATTTATATACTTTCTAGGCAATTTCTCAGGCTGAGACTTGTCTACTTTTTTAATGTTACCTTTCAACACAGAAGTTTTTAATTTAACATAATTGAATTTATCAATCTTTTCATGTATGACTTGTGTATTTTACACTTTCCTTATCTGAATTTATAAATATATTTAATGACTTTTTTTAAAATTAGAAAATATAGTTTATTTAGAAAACAAATTAGAGAGAGAGGGAGGAAGATTTAGGGAGATTGATTCACCTCTCCAAGGTAGGAGGCAGGTCAAAGCTTAAGAAACATGGCAGTGGTCTTATGGCCACACCAGAGCCTAGTAAACCAATGACTATTGACATATTTTTAATATTACTCTCTTAGCTTCTTTTTTTTTTTTTGAGTCACAGTCTCAGTTTGTCAGAGCCTAGTAAACCAATGACCATTGACTTATTTTTAATATTACTCTCTTAGCTTCTTTTTTTTTTTTGAGTCATAGTCTCAGTTTGTCACCCAAGCTGGAGTGCAATGGCATGATCAGGCTCACCTTAGCCTCGAACTCCTGGGCTCAGGTGATTCTTCTGCCTCAGCTTCCCAAGTACCTGGGACTACAGGCGCGCCATCACGTCCAGTTAATTTTTTTAATTTTTGGTAGAGACGAGGTCTTGCTATGCTATTTAGGCTGATCTTCAACTCTTGGACTCAAGCAGTTGTCCTGCCTCAGCCTCCCAAAGTTCTGGGATTTCAGTCATGAGCCACCATACCTGGCCTCTTAGCTATTCTGAAATATACAATACCTTATTACTAATATATTCACCCTGCTGTGCAATAGATCTCAAAAACTTACTCCTTCTGTCTGATGAGAACTTTGTACCATTTAATCAAGAACTCCCCATTCCTTTCTTCCCCCCCAGCCATAAAAAAAGAGGAAATCTTGTCATTTGTAACGATATAGATTAACCTGGAAGACATTTTGCTAATTGAAATAGGCCAGGCACAGAAAAACAAACATTGCACAATCTCATATATATGTGAAATCTGATACCTTTTATTTAAAGTTTTAAAATCTTTTGGTAGTGATGCCTGTCATCATCTAGAGAACTTGTCAGTTCAGTGAAACATTCTTAAATTCTAACTATGATACTTTGATAGGCAAGAGGGATACAGTGGTATGTAAGACCCAGTGTAGTATTTGAAGAGCTCACATTTTAATGAAGGGGACACCAGGCAGGGAGAACATGAGCAAGAGGCAGAAATATTAAAGTGAAAGAAGACAGCTAGATATAAGTTCAATACTGATCATGATCACATAGTAGTTGGAAGTAGCAACAAAGTTAGAAAGATGAGTATAAGACCATGGAAGCATTTTGGAGCTCAGACTTAATTTTGTAAGTTACATATTTTCAAACGTTTTTAGCGTCAGATCCCTGACTTCAAAGGAAGCTAATGATAACAACCACAAAAATTACAATAATAATCAATGCCAACTAATGTATATTGATTATTTACTGTGGTACTCTACCGAAGACTGCATACATTATCTCATTTCTTCTTCATAACAACCCTATAAGATAGGATTTTGTTTTGTTTTGTTTTTCATTTTGCCAGTTGAGGCTGAGGGAAATGAATATATAAAACAAGTTTAAGCAAAGCTTTTCTTGCTTAATTGCTTTGGTGAAACAAAATGCATTTGAAAATCATGCCCAAAAGGATAGGAAGATAGCAAAGGGTTTGAAGAACAAAACTGACATAATCAAATTTGTATTTTATGGCAATCATTCTAAAAACTATCTGGAGGATAGATTTAAAGGGAGTAGAGACTGGATTAGGAAAACCAGCTACATTTGTCCAAATGTAAGAATATTCAAAATATGAATGAAAGGTTTTGACATATCACATGGTATAACTTGGAAATGATGAGAGGAATATCAATTAATACAGGACCTAGAAGAAATTTACACATCCCAGGAAGGAGTAAACTATGTTCAAGGGAAATACAGGAAGTAGTTTATCTTCAGGAAACAAATGAGGCTTCTTGATTTAGTGAGTTTGTGTGGTTAAGGTTGAGGGGATATAAAGAAAGATGATTTGGGTTCATAATGAAAAGGAAAAATAAGGAATTATGTATTTATTTAACCTCAATTTGATAAGTATGTATGTTGTATTTTCTAGAGTTGCTGCTAAAAATATAGAAACAATTATAGTTTCTACACTAGCAGAGGGGATAAAAAGATACAGAAGAAATAAAAAAGAAAATAAAGACAGAATAGAAAAGCATAAAATAATATATATTTTATTGCAATAAATAAGTGTTGGTACATTAAATGATCTAGTTAAAAGACAAAGGTTGTCAGACTAGATTAAAATATTTCAATTTCTGATGGTCCCAGTTTACAATGATTCAATTTAA
>CAUYQG010284966.1:0-30461 GCA_963574415.1 Tarsius wallacei | reverse complement strand
GCTAATTTTTTGATTTATTGTAGAGATGAGGTCTCGCTTGCCCAGGCGGGTCTCGAACCCGCGGGCTCAGGCAATCCACTCACCTCGGCCTCCCAAAGGTGCGGGATTACAGGCTGAGCCACCGAGCCCGGCTGGTTGAATCCTTTTAAACTTTCCCTTTAATGGGGATAGGTTGTCAGGTGATTGATGGGGGGATGGTCTGCTCCAGCATCACGGAGGGGACAGGCAAGCACAGGCAGATGGGTGGGTGGTCTTATGATCGCTGCCATGTTGGTGGGGTCTGTGTCATGAAGGTCATGAAGAGATGATTCGGTTAACTTGTTTACAAAACAAGCTGGGCAGGGGCTGTAGAGCAACAATGAATAGCTGCCCCTGAGAAGCCAGTTATGTCCTTGGCTGGTAAGCAGTGTTAAAATGACTGCTCATTGGGCATATTGACTGTGTGTTACTTCCTTTCATGAGTGAAAACTGACATTTTAATTCAAACTCCAGATATGTAGCTTTGCTAAGAGACAATAGGTCACATACACCTAAGGAAATTGCCAATTTAACTTCTAAGGCCACAGTGGGTTTTTCCTGTTTCGAGGTCCCTTAGAGAAAGACGTACTTTTCTGTCTTTCTTCTTTCATTCAATATTAGATTTATGAGATTCAGTTTATCCATATTCCATAGTTTTCATTGTTTGAATATACCTCTATTTATTTGCTTCTTTGTTTTTGTAATGACTGATGAATATTGTGTGTTCTCAGTTTAGGGCTACTGTAAATAATGGTTTGGTGAACATTCACTTTGTGTACAGGTTCAAACATTCTTTTGGCTATATACACCTAGGCTTAGAGTGATTGGATAATACGATACATATACTCAGTGCCAGTAGATAATATCAAATTGTTCCCAAAGTTATTGTACTTTTTATGGTCCCTCCAGAAGAGAATTTCTGTTGTTATACATCAGTCCTAATGCACAGTACTGTTAGTCATTTTTAACTGTAGACATTCTGCAG
This sequence comes from Tarsius wallacei, assembly GCA_963574415.1. NCBI lineage: Eukaryota > Metazoa > Chordata > Mammalia > Primates > Tarsiidae > Tarsius > Tarsius wallacei. The sequence goes on along the minus strand of CAUYQG010284966.1, from coordinate 29,458 downwards.
ACATGTAGAATTTCATTGTGGTTTAATTAGCATTTTCCAGATGACTAATGATGTTAAGTATCTTTTTATATGCTTATTAGCCATTTGGATATGTTTATTTATGAAGTTCCTGTTAAAGACACACATGTATATTTTTCACAATTTTTTCTTATTTATTAATAAGAATTCTCTAAATATTCTGCGTATATATTCTATAGTGATTATGTGTGGTGTAAATATCTTCTCCCACTCTACAGTTTGCTGTCTCTACTTAACCTTTAATCAGCAGAAGGGTCTTTTAAATTTTAACCTCGACATTATCAATTTTTTTTGATGAGGTGTGCTTTTTATACCCTGTTTAAGAAATACTTATCCCAAATAATGATGATATTTTTCTATATTAAATTCTAAAAGTTTATGTGCTTTTTACATTTCAACCTGTATTTATCCGGATTTGATCTTTGTATGTGGTATGATGTAGATGTCAAGTATCACTTAGTTTTTCCTGGTATGATCACCCAGTTTACCTAGCAGCATTTACTGAAAAGCTTATCCTTTTCTGAATGTTCAGCAGTGTCATCTTTGTCATATATCAGAGGGGATATTTTGTGTGATATTTGTGTCATCTTTTTTCACTACCTTTATATATTGTTTCATTTTCTAACTTTATTATACCCTAAGTACAATTTAAAATATAAACATTGATGGCAGGCAACTTTGGTTTTCAGAATCAGAATAAAATTTCAACATGGTACTATGAAGCATGATATTTGATGTAAGTATTTTGTGGGTACTTATTATCAGATTAAGGAAGTTCTCTCCTACTTCTTCCTTGCTACGGATTTTTTTTCACAATTAAATGCCAAAATATGTCATATTTTTTTAATAAAAGTCTTGACTTTCAAATTATTTTCTTCTTCATTCAATGTGGTGAATTACATTGATTTTTTCTTTTTTTAAATTATTTCATTTTTGAAATGTTGGGTACAAATGCGAGTTAGATACATACATGGTCATCATATAGGTAAAGTGTGGGTACCTTTATTGATGTTGTATGCCCCCCCTTCCCCTGGCAGCATCTCACTACTGCCAATCCCTTTCTTATGATATTATGATAAATGTTTAAGGTCCACTTATAAGTGAATACATATGGTACTCAGATCTTTGTTTCTGTGATAAATCACTGAATATTATAGACTCTAATTCCATCCAGGTTGCTTCAAAGTTCATAATTTTGTTTTTCTTTATGACTGCATAATATTCCATCGTGTAGATGTACTACATTTTCTTTATCCAGTTTACTTTTGATGGGCAGCACGGTGGGTTCCATGTTTTTGCTATTGTGAATAATGCTGCAATAAAAATGTGTGTGCAGGTATCTTTACTATAGAGTGATTTGAGTTCTTCTGGGTGTATTCCCAGAAGGGGGATTGCTGGGTCATATGGAAGGTTGATCTTCAGAATTTTTAGAAATCGCCACACTGTTTTCCACAAAGGTTGTACTAGTTTACATTTCCACCAACAATGTAAAAATGTTCCCTTTTCCCCACATCCTCTCCAGCATCTGTTGTTTTTTGATTTTTTGATGATGACCATCCTGACTGGAGTTAAGTGGTATCTCAGCGTGGTTTGAATTTGCATTTCTTTGATGCTTAGTGAGGCTGAGCATTTTTCCATGTATCTGTTGGCTGCTCATATGTCTTCTTCTGAAAAATGTCTATTCATGTCTTTTGCCCATTTTTTAATAGGGTTGTTTGTTTTTTTCCTTTTGGAACATTTGAGTTCCTTAGGCCTTTATCAGATACACAATTGGCAAATATTTTTCTCTGCCGTGAGTTGTCACCTCACTTTCTTGATGGTTTCTTTGCTTTGCAGAAGCTTTTCAGTTTGATGAGGTCCCACTTGTCTATCTTATCTTTTATATCATTTTCTTTTGGAGAGTTGATCAGGACTTGGTTGCCTATTCCAATTTCCATAAGGATGTTTCCTATATTTTCTCCTGGATTCTTATAGTTTGCAATTTTACATTTAGGTCTTTGATCCATTTATAGTTGATTTTTGTGTATGGTGATAGGTAGGGATCTTGTTTCAGTCTTCTGCATATAGTCAGTCAGTTTTCCCAGCACCGTTTACAGAATAGGTTCTCCTCTCCCCATTGGTTGTTGGTAGAGGCTTTGTCAAAGATGAGTTGGTTGGGAAATTGAGGTTTTGCTTCCAGAATCTCTAACCTGTTTCATTGGGCTATATACCTTTTCTGGTACCAATACCAGGTTGTTTTGATTATTGTAGCTTTATAGTAGAGTCTGAAGTGTGGAAGTGTGATACCTCCTGCTTTGTTTCCTTTGCTGAGGATTCTTTTGGCTATTCAAGGTCATTTATGTTTCCATATGAATTTCTGTATTGTCATTTCCAGGTCTGTCTGAGAAGAATGATGTTGGTAATTTAATAGGTATTGCATTAAATCTGTAGATTGCCCTTTGGTAGGATGGACATCTTAACAATGTTAATTCTTCCAATCCATAAGCATGGAATATTTTTTCACTTGTTTGTGTCTTCTTGGATTTCATTGAGCAGTGGTTTGTAGTTTTCATTGTTAAGGTCTTTCACTTCTTTGGTTAGGAAGATGCTGAAGTATTTCATTTTTTTGTGTGTGACTATTGTGAATGGGGTTGTGTTTTTTATTTGAGTTTGCTTATTGTTGGTGTATAGGAATGCAACTGTCTCTTGCAGGTTTATTTTATACCCTGAGACTTTGCCAAAGTCTTTTATCATTGCGAGGAGGTTTTTGACAGACTCTCTTGGGTTTTCAAGGTACAGGATCATGTCATCTACGAAGAGGGATAACTTAACATCCTCTTTTCCTATTTGGATACCCTTGATTGCCTTCTCTTATCTAATTGTTCTAGCTAGGACTTCCAGTACAATGTTGAAAAGGAGAGGTGAAAGTGGGCAGCCTTGTCCTGTTCTGGTTTTCAGGGGATATACTTCCAATTTCTGTCTGTTTAGCAGTATGTTGGCTGAAGGTTTACTTATCATAGATGGTACTTACTATTTTGAGATATGTTCTATCTATGCCTAGGTATTCAAGGGTTTTTATCAGAAGGGATGCTGTATTTTATCAAAAGGTTTTACTGCATCTAATGATATAATCATGATACTTGTTTTTACATCTGTTGATGTATTTAATTACATTTATGGTCTTGTGGATATTAACCAGCCCTGCATCCTGGAGATGAAGCCTACTTGGTTATGGTGGGTGATTTTCAAGATGTGTTGTTGACTCCAGTTTGCTAGAATCTTGTTGAGAATTTTTGCATCTATGTTCATCAAGAATATTGGCCTGCAGTTTTCTTTCTTTGTTATATCTTTACCTGGTTTGGGTATCATTATGATGTTACCTTCATAAAATGATTTGGGGAGAGTTTTGTCTTCCTCAATTGCCTGGAATACTTTCAGTAGGATTGGTATCAACTCCTCCTTGTATGTTTTGCAGAATTCTGCTGGAAAACCATCTGGTCCAGGACCATTTTTTTTTTGTGTGTGTGTGGGTAGTTTTCTTATGATAGTCAATTTCCTGGGTTGTTATTGTTCTATTTAGGATCTCAATTGCTTCTTGTTTCAACCTTGGGGACTTGTGTGCTGTCAGAAAGTCCTCCATTTCACTTAGATTTTTGAGTTGAATCTATATATCTTAGATTTCACAAAGATATATAGTAATCTTTGTTAATCTTTTGTATTTCTTCAGGGTCAGTTGTGACTTCATTTTTTGCATTTCTTATTGTGTTTATTTGGGCTTTATCTCACTTTTTCTTGGCCAGGCTTGCTAAGGATCCATCAGTCTTGTTTATCCTTTCAAAGAACCAGCTTTTTGCTTTGTTGATTTTTTTCTATGATATTTTTGTCTTCTATATCCCATATTTGGGCTTTTATTTTGGTAATCTGGATTCTTTTGCTGAAGTTAGGGTTTTGGTGGTCTTGTTTTTCCAACTCCCTTGGGTGATGTTAGACTGTTAATTTGTGATCTTACCATTTTCTTCATATATGTTTGTAAAGATGTGAATTCCCCTCTAAGTACTGCTTTCATGACATCCCAGAGATTTTGGTAAGATGTTTCTTCGTTTTCACTTTTTTCCAGGAATCTTTTAATTTCTTCTTTGATTTCCATGTTTGTCCAGGAGTTGTTCAGGTCATACTGTTTAGTGTCCATGTCTTTGTAGGTTTTGGGGAACCTTGTTGGTATTGATATTTATTTTTATTCCACTGTGGTCTGAGAAGGTGCATGACAGTATTTCGATCTTATGAAATTTGTTTATACTTGATTTATGGCCGAGGATGTGGTCATTCTTGGAGTATGTTCAATGAGGTGATTAGTAGAATGTATAATTTGTGGTTGTTGGGTGGAGTGTTCTGTAGGTATCTATTAGGTCCATTTGGTCAAGCTTTAGGTTGAGATTCTGGATCTTCTTGTTGATTTGTTTGCCTTGATGATCATTTAGGGTAGATAGTGGGGTATTAAAGTCCCAAGCTATGATAGTGTTAGAGGCAATATGTTTTTTAAGTTTACTTAGTAGCTCCTATATAAAAACTGGTGCCCCTGTGTTTGGTTGCATATATGTTTAAGATGGATATTTCTTGTTGATGAACTGAAATTTTTGTCATTATGTAGTGTCCTGCATCTGTTTAAACTTTTGATAGCTTAAAGATGATTTTGTCTGATATTAAGATTGCAACTCCTGCTTTCTTTTGTGTTCCATTTGCCTGAAAATTTGTTTTCCATCCTCTAACTTTGAGTCTGTGATTGTCCCTTCTGGTGAGATGCATCTCCTGAAGACAGTATATTGTTACATCATGTTTCTTTATCCAGTTTTCCATTCTATGTGTTTTCAGTGGTGCATTTAGTCCATTCACATTCAGGCTGATAATTGAGATGTGAGAGTTTATCCCTATCATGAGGCTTTTATAGACTTTGTTGTTGCTTGTTTACTTATTTGTTTGTTGGTTTTCTTTTGATTTTTGGGTTGATTTATGTGTGTGTTTTCAATCTTGCAGCTGTGATGCATGCTTTATTTGTTCTTTGTTTTCTTGCATTCTTGGAAGGAATGTGATTGTTCTTTTTTTTCTTTCTTCTGTGCTTTAATACCTTCTTTAGTGTCTCTTGTAGAGCTGGTCTGGAGGCAGCAAGCACAGTTAGGGACTGAATGTCTGGGAAGGATTTTAATTCCCCATCACAGATGAAGCTTAGCTTAACTGGGTAGGAAATTCAATGTAAAACATATAAAAGCTGAGACCCAACTGCGAATGGGACCCAACCTTTGCGACTGGAGTCTACTGACCCAAATGCCGGCATTCCAGTAATAAATGCAGCTTCCTGCTTACCAGCCTTGATGTCACGGTCTCTCTGATTTGTTTTCCCGCAACAGTAATATGAGGACATTTTCACACTCATATATAGCCTTAAGGAAGAAGGAAAAGGGGTAAAACAAAACGAAATGCTCACTCCCGACAAGCTATATTTAAAAAAAAATAGGTAGAGTCACACACATACAAAAAAAAAAACAAACCTCCAAAACAGCAACAACAACAACAACAACAACAAACTTATATAATTCTTGAGCACCCTCTTTCAGCAGTTTCAAGACTTCAGGTTTCTTGTAGGAGTGACCCAAGCACTGCTTCTCTTTGCTGGCGGCAGAGGAGAGGGGTTGTGGAAGGGAGGAGCTCCCAGCTCTCAACTTTTAAATCTGTCCCCCTCTTGTGATTGTGGGGAGGATGGAAGGTGTCCCCAGCTGATCTGCCTATGTTTAGCCCTCTCCGTGTGTGCTGATCCTAATGTTGTCCACCTGAGTCACACGTCTCACAGATCACTGGGGAAAGGATGTAGGGTCACTTTAAAACTCACCCCTACTCATCTGCTGTGAGTGGAGACTGGGTTCTTAGGTTGCAGTACTGAAGCAAATGCTTCAAATCTAACCCCCTGTTTACCCCGTGGAGTTGGGGAGAGGCTGCGGCCTGCCCCAGCTTATCCGCTGATGTTCAGGTCTCTCCGTGCCTGTTGCTCAGAAAGTTGCCCACCTGAGTCACATGTCTCTCAGATCACTGGAACAGAGGGTGCTGGGTCACTTTAAAACTCACTGCCATTTGGCTGTGATCCAGGGCTGGGTCCTTTAGCAGGGCTACCTTGGCAGACCATAAATGATTCAGTTGAGGGATGGGGCGTCTGGGTCCTCTGGGCTGGGACTCTGGTCAGGTTACTCTGGTATATTTTCTCACAGTTCATGTTGCCGGTGTCTGACCTGGGACAAAGGCTGCAGCGGCAGGCAGCACCTGTTGCAGGTGATTTTCACCATGTTACTCTTTTTTTTGTTTGTTTTCCTTTCCGAGTGGTGCCATAGAGATGGTGCCTGCCTCTGGGCCCAAGAGTGCACTGAGATCAGGGCAGCCACCTAAGCAGGAGATCTCGGTCCTCTCCTTTCCACATCTCCACTTAATCAGACGTTTACACAACTTCTGCTGACACCCTGGGGTGAACACTGGTCTCTTCGCCTGTTCATTTATGTGGAGACTCCTACACTCTGACCACCTCCATTTTGGAATTCCCTCTGATTTTTTCCTTCCAAAAGTTAAACCAATCCTGCGTTTCTATAATGAGCACAACTAGATCATAACATAGCATCTTTTTCATATATTTCTCAAGATTTGCCTAACTTTTAAGACATGATCTGTATTTATGTTCACGAGTGAGACTAGGCTCAAAATTATTTTCTTCTACTGTTCTGATGGATTGTAATCTCAAGATTAAACTGGCTTCATAAAATGAGCTGGAAAATTTTTTTTTTCCTAAGAAAGTTTTTGTAAGGTTGGCATTTTTTCTGTTTAAAATTTGCTAAATTATTAGTAAATTTTTAAAAGTTAGTAGAATTTATTGCTGAAGCCATCTGAACAAGTTTTTATTGTGGATAGGTTTTAATTACAAATTAAAAGACTTTAATAGTTATAAGGATATTTTTATTTTTTCTCTTATTTATTAGGCTATGTTTTACTTGAGATTTGTCTTTTATCTCAATTTCAAATATGTGAGTATAAAGCTATTTATAATATTCTTTAATAATTTCTCAATGTTGCATAACCTATAGTGATAACCTCATTTTCATTACTGGAAAACATACCTCCACTCTCTTTTTTAATGTCAGTTCTTAGGAGTTTTGTTAATTTTGTCAGACTTTCCAAAAAACCGAGTTTTGGCTTTATTAATTTTCGGCATCCTATGTTTACTTAATATTTTATTAATTTATTTTATTAACTTTAATATTTCCTACCTTCTAGATTTAATTTGCTGTTCTTTTGACTTTGGTAAACTGATGCTTAATTATTTTTTTTCAGTTTTTCTTTTTAATTAATGTATGCATTTATGGCTACAAACACCCCATAAGTTTGACTACATATGAATTTTAACTACAGACAAATATAGCTACAAACTTCTCAGAAGTTTGATATGCAACATTTTTATTATTGTTATTTCAAAGGTATTTTTAATTTAATTTTTATTTCTTCAGACCCTTTGAAAATAAAATAAAAATGTCTAATTTCCATGATGATTTCTTCTTTGACCCTATGGGTTGTTTAGAATACTTTTCCTGAATTTCTAAGCATTTGGAATTTATTAGTTACCTTTATGTTAATGATTTCTTGCTGAATCTCAAAAAAATTTCAATCTTTTGAAATTTGAAGAAATTTATAAATGCTCCATGTACATTTGAATATAATGTGTATTTTGCAATTGGTCCAGTGTTCTATAGATGTAAATAAGATCATTTTAAAATCACATTGTTCAAATCTCCTATATCCATACTACTTTTTTATTGCTTATTTCATCAATTACTGAGAGTTGCGTGAAAATCTTCCACTATGATTGAAAATTATTCATTTTTTTCTTTTAGTTTTGTCAACCTTTGCTTAACTTATATGAGGCTATATTATTAGTTACATAAAAATTGAATTTCAGTCCGTCTTGGGACCTGTCTATATCTGATTCACTCTTACTCTAGGATGTTAGCCCTCAGGAACATCTTGCTTGAGGACCTTGGTCTTATTTTTGTCCTAAAAGACTGTCAAGAGGACTCTACTCAGATACTATAGCACATTTTTGGAAATGGCAGATTTCCCGGAAGAAAAGTCCCAAGGGCTAGATTCAGCTTCCTGGGTCTTTATTTTCTCAGATCTTGACTACATATTTCTTTATTGCTTTGTAAGCTCTCTGATGCATTCACTTAGAATCTGTAAAAATAAGGTGATCTGATCTCAAACCAGGTGAAGTGGGAATCAAAGGGAGGCCCAAACTTTACCTGTACAATGACCACCTTTATACCTAATCCTGAATTGTACCCCATATCTTTAAAACAAAAAATAAATTTTTAAAAAAGGACTTGTAAGGATATTTTGCCCAGGTTTTTTTTTTTTTTTAGCTGTTTTCAGTTAGAAGGGTATGTCTGAATTACTTCTATCATCATTACTGAAAGCAGAATTTTTTTAATACTTGTATTGCTTATGTTATTATCTTTTTTCCTTCAGAAGTTTCATTTTCATGTAGACCTATCTTTACAATGTCTACCTTTGTGTTTTTAAGTTTTGTCATTAGAAAAGTCTTCTCCACTCTGAGAGTAAATATTCACGGGCATAGTCTTCTCTTAATTTCTATGTTGTATTTGTTTAGGTTTCAATTTGTTTTCCATTTAAATGTTTGATTCAGTTGGCATACAACCTGGTATATAACATGGAATAAAGATCTAACTCCTTTTTTTTAAGTGTAACCACTTGTGCCACATCATTTGTGTAAAAATTATTTTATTTTCCTCAATTATTTAGAAATCCCTCTTCAGTAAGTGCTTACTTTTCAAATTGGATCATATTTCAGGTATTATATTTTGGTTCATTTGTCTTTTTTTTTAATTTTTTTTACAAATACCACAGTTTAATTATGTTAGCATTATATTATAGCTAATAAATTTGGTATATGCTTTCTTTCACTAGGCTTTTTATTTTCAAAATTGATTCCTTAACATCATACTTAGTGGTGAGAAACTGAAGCTTTCCTGGTAAAGCTTACCCAGAACAATATAAGGATGTCTCTCTCACTACTTGCTGTCAACATTGTACAGGAAGTCCTAAACTAGTAATGTCAGGCAAGAAAAGAACATAAGAGGTATACATCTTAGAAAGAAAGAAACAAAACTGTCTTTATTTGCAGAGCTGAATAAATGGGTAAAAATACTCCTGGAGTTAATAAGTGATTATACCAATGTTGAAGGACAGAAGACTAGCATACAAAATCAGTTGCTTTTCTGAATATGTACAATATCTGTATGAGGAAAACTACAAAACTATGATGAAAGAAGTCAAAGAACTAAGTGAACAGAGAGATGTTCAATGTTCATAACTAGGAAGATTCAATATTGTCAAGATGTCAGTTATTCCCTATTTGATCTATACATTCTGTGCAATCCCAATCAAAATCTCATCAGGTTATTTTATGAATATTAACAAAGTGATTCTGAAGTTTACATGGAGAGAAAAACACCTGGAGTACAATCAATGAAAGAAATAATTGATAAGCTAGACTTCATTAAAATTTGAAATGTCTTCTCTGTGAGAGACATTGTCAGAAGAATTGGAAGATACACAACAGATTGGGAGAAAATAGTTGCAAAAACAATATCTGATAAAGAACTGTTACCCAAAGTGTGCAAAGAACCCTTAAAACACAATAGGGAAATGAACTATCTGAATACAAAATGAGCAGAAGGTCTGAACAGGTACCTTACCAGATAAGTTATGCATATGATAAAGAGCATATGAAAAGGTGTTGAATATCATATATCATTAAGGTATTGCAGATCAAAATAACAATGAGGCCTGGCACTGTAGCTCATGTTTGTAATCTCAGGATGACAAGGCAGAAAGATTGCTTGAGTCCAGGAGTTCAAGACCAGCCTAGGCAGCACAGTGAGACCTCTTCTCTACAAGAAAATTAAAAAATTTGCTGGGCTTGGTGTCACACACCTATAGTTCCAGCTACTGGAGAGGCTGAGGCTGGAGGATCACTTAAGCCCAGGTGATTGAGACTGTGGTGAGCTGTGATCATGCCATTGCATTCCAACCTGGGTGACAGAGTAAAATCCTGACTCAAAAAGCAAAATCAAAAGCAGAAAACCTACATGCCTATTAGAATAACAAAAAATCAAAATACTGACAGTAAACGCTGGCAAAGATTTGGGGCAACGGAAATGCGTTGTTCTTGGGAATGCAAAACGGCACAGCCACTGCAGGAGACAGTGTGGCAGTTTTTACAAAACGAAACATACACTTACCATATGAATCAACAATAACGCCTTGAAATTTACCCAACTGTGCTGAAAACTTAAGTCCTCGAAAAACCCATCCACAATATTCACAGTAGCTTTAGACATAAATGTCAAAACTTGGAAATAACCAAGAAGTCCCATAGTAGGCGAATGGATAAACAAACTTGTCCATTTAACCAAAGGAATGTTTTTCAACAGTCAAAAGAAACGTGCTATCAAGCCACGAAGAGATCTGGAGGAAAGTCTAACGCATGAATTGCTAAGTGAAAGGAGCCAGTCTGAAAGGGTTACATACTGCTGATTTCATGTATATGACATTCTGGAAAAGGCAAAACTGAGGAGACAGTAAAAGCATCAGTGGGTACCAGGGAAGAGATAAAAGGCAAATCACAGAGGAATTTTTAGAGCAATGAAACTATTCTGCATGATACCATTAGGGTGAATACCTGTCATTAAACATTTGTCGAAACGCATAGATTTTATAACACGAGGAGTGGCCCCTAATGTAGATAGTGGCTTATGGTGATAATGATGAGTCAATGTGATGCATCAATTTTAATAGACGTGCGGTTCGAGAGTGGGTTGTAGATAGTGAGGGAGGCTGCACGTGTGAGGGGGAAGCAGGTGTGGGGCCTTCCTGTACTTTCCACTCAACTTTTCTGGGAACCTATATCTGCTCTAAAAAGTCTGTTTTTTAAAAATGCACTTGTTTTTCTCAAAAAGTCATTATAATAACCACTTTGACAACTTTTTTAGTTGAATAGGGATTTTGTTTGAAACAGTGAATTAAAAACTATACATTAAAAATTATTAACATTATATAGTATTTAGACAGTATTCCCATCAAGAAACATGTTAGTCATAACGTGAATCATGTTATCAGCTGGAAATACCAACTCTTTGTAACCTGACACTTAAGTATCTCATTCTACAATGTGTACTCCTCTAAGCACATGCACTCAGTTGGCCTAAACCTATTCCTCAAATGCACTGGGACTCTAGTCCCATGACGACTCCACACTTTCTCCCTGTAGATTTCTTGTTTCATCTCCATTTTGACCTGGTTGTGACTCCTTGGTATACTCTCTCTTTATCCACTATATCTCCAGTATATCCTCAATTCCCCTTTCTTTGTCCTTCTTAATCACTGACATAGTCTCTCTCTCTTTACATTAACTGTAGCTGAAAGCAAATAACCTGTGGATTGGTGCTATTTGAGTTAATGTTTGTATATCTCCTGTTCCCCTTCTCTTCAGTAGCTAGTTCTTGTCTTTCTAACTTAACTGTAACTCCTTCAACTCTCAGCAGCGAGGTAGTTTCTTTCTGAATCACAGAGAATATAGACATCATCAGAGGTGAAATGTGTCTATTTCTTGTCACCACATCTGTAATCATCTGGCACATATATCTGTCTTCTCTTTCGTGTTCCTTTCCTTCTCTGTTTTAACATCCACAGGTGTCTCTCACTAAAAACAAAGAATCTTGGTTCCTGTCCCTTATGTCTGTCATGTGTATCTCTCCTGTTCACTGCAAGCATTCTGAAAAGAGTTGTTCACTTTTCTTTTGATGGACTGTTTTTTTAGTGACTGCCAAATTGCCTTATTAAAATGTCAGTAACAGTTACCAACCTATCAACATTTCCATTTACCTATACTTGCCACATTTATTTTGTTATTAATAACTAATTTTGTTTAATATAAAATCTAAATCTTGCACTGCATAGTTTTAATTTCTTTAGTGATTAATGATATTTGGACACCTTCCCAGGTAGTCACTGGCTATTTCTTTTTCCATTAATTGCCGGTTTTGTTCTTTTATTCTTTTACCTTTATATTTCTTATAGCCATTTATGAATATGTATTATAAACTTCTTTCCTTTGTCGTGTAAATTGCTTAAGAGTTATACAGCCAAATCTGCCACCATTTATTTCTGTCTTTTGGGTCACATGCTTTAAAAATCACTTCTTTTTAGGAAATTGTGTGCATTGACTGCCTGTACTTTAAAAAATTTTTTAATCGTTTTTATTGGTACATATCAGAGGTACTTATTTTCGAGGTACATTTGATAATTCGCCACAGTCATGTAATGTGTTAGGATCAAACCAGGTAACTGGGGTATCTGTCACCTTAAATGTTTATCTTTTCTTTATGCCTGTACTTCTTGGAACCCCGTTACACTTCAGTCAACTGCAGTCTGGATTGCTGTCTTCACTCCACTTCTGGTATTGCTGAATCTACTAATGACCACAGTGACCACATTTTCCAACAAATCCTCTTTTCTGCTGTTTTACAGGCTAACATATCCTACCTATTTTGGTCCTTTCTTTCTGATTTCCTTTCAGTCTCCATACTCCTTTAACTCAAATCTCTTTGTTGTTGATATTCCTCAAAGTGTTGCCATCGGACCCCATCTCACCGCATTTTTCACAAACTCTGACTTGTGGCTACAAGTCTCACCTCTGCGTTTGATGTCGTCTCGATGATTTGGGGATGAGAGTGATGCTCTAGTTCTGTTTGACATCGTTATGACCAGGGCGTCCAAGAGGCCAACGTCCTGCCTTGCTGGTCTTTTTTCTTTCTCTTCTCCGTAAGGCCCTGAGAGAGCTATTGACAAGCAACAGCTCTCTCCCCAAAAAGGGGAGAGAAGGTGCAATTTAGTTATCAAAGCTTGCTCATGTCAGATAACCCTCAACACAGAGCTCTGTTAAAGTATATAATAGTGAGATGTTCCACTATTATATACCTCTGCCAGCATGTTCCCTTAAAACGCCAGACTCTGCATTTGGCTCTTACGACACGCTAGCTGTCTGCTTGATAAAGAAACTCAATCTCATAGTCAGCCCGTTCAGTGTGTTCACAGTCTATTTTCAACTAGGTGGCTGGACTGTTCATCTTAATCTCAAATATGAACATGCCTGTTTCCTACTCAGGTCACTTCAAAGGCGTCCCTGCTGACCTAAGGTTAAAATACTGAACCTTTATCAAGTCTTGCAAGATTTTTGATTGACCTCTGTTTCCAACATGGCCTTTGTATTTCCTAGTATTTTTCTTTTCTCTGTACCAGCCAGTCTGGATTTTTAGATTACCTAATAAAATGTGTTCTCTCTAGCATCAGAGACTTGGTGCATGCTGTTCCCTGTGGTCAGTGCCCACCCCAGGTGTCTCTTCCCATGGCTAGGGGCCTCTCAGCTGTGCCCGCAGGATGCATTGCTCCCCTCCAGCCCTCCAAGAGTTGTCACATCATAGTGCACTTTCCTGGTGCTTCCCGCTGCTCTTATCTTAGACTTTGGCTGTGTGAGGCAGGATGCTCTTTTATCCGCAACAGTTAGCACAATACCTGGACTTGTTACATGGCCTCCAAATTTTATTGAATTCATAATCAGTCAAGTGCCAAGTATTCCTTTACATTATTTAAAATTTTTTATGTCACTTCATCTTAATTTTACATACTTTGGATTAATTTTTTTAGTGCAATCAGATATTCAAGTCCCACTTTACTGATTTTATTTTTCAAGAAGCTGTTTTCCATTTTTTTTCTTTTACATATCTTAGTACTCTAAATCACGATTCTATTTATCATCATATTTTGTTCCTTTCTCAGAGTGTTTTTGCCTCCCTCCAGTTATTGGGTGCCTTGAGGTTTACTGAGTGAGTGAGTGAGCTAGTGAGTAAGTGCCTCTCGCCCTTTCCTAACTAAGTGCTATCCAAGCAAGTACAGGGTTTATCTTGTTCATTATTGGAATCTCAGTGACTGGAATAATAGATATGGAATTGGGGAACAAATATGTAATTTAAGACTACAGTTTTGCTAAATAGTTTCCCATTGTTGTTTTATTTGTGTCTCTGGCCGAAGAGTTTAGTAGAGTATTTCTGCAATTTCCAAACAATTGAAAGGTTTTTCTTTCAGTTTTCACTTTGTATTATTACTTTAAAGTCGTAATGCAATGAAATTACAGACCTGGAGTATTTGCAGTCTGTACTTTTGAGTACTTTTTGGGGCTTTCTTTGTAGGCTAATATCTTATCAGTATTTTTTAATCTTCCATGATTACCTTATTAAGTTCCCATAAGGTACCTAGTTTGACGTGCAACCATTGAATCAATAATAATATAATACTCAGATCTCATTCCTTATTTATTTTTTGTTTAATGTTCTGTAAAATATTGTCTTGAAAAAGTGTTAAGCTTACAGCTACTATCCTCTTTGTTTTAATTTACTGGTGCTTCTAATACATGCAGATTATATGTTAATGCCCTGTAATGGTTACATAAAGATTCATCATTATAGACTAACACCTTTTATCAAAATTGTATTATCATATCTGTCCAATTTAAGGCTATTTGCCTTAAAATATGTTTTTAGAGATTATCTTTTATACAATATTTTAATTAATTGATTAATTAACTAATTTCTATTATTTTTTAATGTAGAACTTCACCATGGGGGTTGATAGACCACAGACCACTACCCCAGTGAAGGGAAGGGACTTTCTAAAACATATTATCTTAATGATTGATTACTTTTATTCATGTTTGCTGGTATATTTTTGTCTGAACTTTGCTTTTAGTTTTTTTAGTCATTTTGTTTTGAGTGTGACCCTGATATATAACTTATAGTTGGACTTTGTTTTGTGACCCAATCTGAGGGTCTTTGCAGTATGATAGGAGGATTTAATTTATTTTTGCTTAATGACATAAAGGCCAGTACTTAAGAAAAATTAACACTTGGAAGTCCTTACCACGTCTCATGTGCTGCTCTAAATATTTTATTTGATGACCCATTTTATTTTTATAATATTCCAGTGAGGTGAGGAGTATTACTATACTAGTTTTACAGCTATGAAGACTGAGACACAAGGAGGTTATAGCTGATTTGCTAAGGTCACAAGGGAAAAATGTGGCTCTAGAGTCTGCTTTAGCCAACAAGCTATATTGTTATCTTGTTTTATGTAGATTTTGAAGATTTTAGGTAATATATTACATGCCGATGTGATCTACAAGATTTTTGAGACAATCATTTTAAAACACTGCAAATAGATTTCTAAATAATTTGTTTTTCCATGTAGCCCAGCTGTTCTGCTACAATTTTCATCTGTGCTTTTAATCATGAAAATAAATCTTGGTTCTGGAAGAACATTGCTGTACATGTCTAATTATTTTTTTACTGAAACTTTGTATCTTTTTTGAATGAGGAGTTAAGCAGCGGCTCACTGCCAACCTAACTATGAATTCCATTAGATTCTTGTTCTTTTATATCTATAGCATCCAGATTGCCCTTTCTCTCTTAGCTTTGAGCTGTGACTGTATGGCCACAAATCTTTGGACTACCTTTCTTAGGATACTTTGAAAGTGATACACTGCAGCCACTGGCATTTCAGCCCCTGAGAACATGGCAGGTAATCATGTTTAAGCTTAAGGATGCTCACAGACCAGTGCTTCTAGAAGTACAGAACTTGACTGAAGATTGAAGCAAACATAAAAGAAAATTTGGGGCTGGGCTCAGTGGCTCAACCTGTAAGCCAAGCACTTTGGGAGGCTGAGGCGAGTGAATTGCCTGAGCCTGTAGGTTAGAGACCAGCCCAGGCAACTTGGCAAAAGCTCGTTTCTACAACAAAAAATAAAAAATTAGCCAGGCACCTGTAGTTTCGGCTACTTGGAAGGCCAAGGTGGAAGGATTCCCAGAGCCCAGCAGGTTGACGCTGGAGTGACCATGAGCATGCCTCTGCTCTCCAGCCTGGGCAACGGAGTGAGACTCCAACTCAAAAAAAAAAAAAAAAAAGAAAATTTGGCTGGAGAGGAAAACTGAGGCATAAGAAGTAGGAAGTGTCTGAAATTCAAGTATTTTTTAAATTTTTGTGTTTGCTTTAAGGTTAGTGAAAGGACATAACATGGAGTCAATACACCCATTTTAACATTGCTCAGCTTTGTCATGTTTTTCTTGCACTTCACTTTACTCTCTGCTCACTAGTCAAGAACAGAACCAGTTTCTCAGAGGTAGCTATTGATAATTGTTTTATAGCCCCCTCCCCCAAGTTGTTTTGTACACAAGTAAACCTAATCAGACCTTCATGGCCTTGGTGATGCGGACCCCATCATGTGACTAACCCACCCATCTGCCCGCGTCCCTCAACTGATGGCAGTACCAGTGCTTACCAGTCCCCGATGTGATGACATGGTACAGACCACCACCCAGTCGTCTGAATGACCTGCCCCATGCCAAAGGGTAGGTCAAAGAGCAGTCAACCTCAGGCAGCCGTTTGCCGTTGCTTTGTTAAACTCTGATGTGTCCATGTGGCTCTTTGAGCTACGGTTACCATGTTTCCTAGCTTTGGCCTCCTCCTCCTCTACCTTGGGGAGATGAATCTCCTCTCCCTCCCTCCCTCACTTACTTTCTCAATAAACTATATTTTCCAATCTAACTTCCAGGAAGTTCTTTGTATCCTTCGCATGACACCAGATCGCAGACCAGCTGTGCCCCATCAGGCCTGACCTGACATTTTGGAGGCCCCTGCTGGGATTTTTAACCTGAGAGTAAATCTGATTAACCCTTAATTACTAAAAGGGAAAGTATTATGCTACAATAGCTTTCTAATAATAATTATTATGGCAGTAATCATTTTGGTGCATTGAATTTAAAAGAACAAAATAGTTGTTTTAAGAATCTAAAATAGACAATAGATAAGTTCCATAGATAGAGGTAATGTAACTGGTAAGGGTAGCTAAGCAATGCAATTTTGTATTTTTTGGCAAAAAAGATTAAATTTTTTATCTGAGATTATTTTTAATGAAGGGAATTGAATTTTTTCATATTAAAATTTATTTTACAGGCTACACCTTAATATAATTTTTTGCCATGTCTGGATTTTAAAAATAATAACAATTCAGAACAAATGAGTGATTTTGTCTCACAAAAAATGACCACAAAGTTGATCGTGCATGTGCACAAGTTGGTAATATGCATCCAGTGCCTGTGAAACAAAGGCAATTATAGATAGATCAGAATAAGGCACAGTGCATATGTTATTCATGTTTATTTTAAAAACACTGTGGTAGTATGAATGACATGAGTCATATTAAGTAATCTAATGGAGGGCATTATGTTAATGAAGATAAGGAGAACACACATCCATTTAAACCACAAATCACGCAGATATTAGCAGATAAATTAAAGTAAGTTAAGTGGCATTGATTCATCCTTTCAAGTTAGTAGGCAAAATACTAAATTGGATATGTTCTCTGGGACCTTGTCATCGAGTGGTGGAGTAAGTGAATGAACACCAAGCCTCTTCCTGGTTTGAAAGAACCGACTGCATTTCGATTCATTACGACTTGGGATCAGAAAGTACTGGACACACCTAATTCATGGTTCTGTGGACACTTTGTGTACTTTGTGCTTTCCAGATGAGGAGTTAAGGGGAGGCTCACTCTTCTTACCTAGCAAATAAAATAAGTTTTTCAAGAAGAACGTAGATAAGCATCTTTTGAAACAGGAATGGCAAAATGCATGTCTCTAGGTCAGGCAAACATGTATGTGATTCTGCTCAGTTGTGTTCAATTCCAAATCTGTTGAAAACTTTTTATGCTTTCTGAATATGACAGAGCTTCTCCTGTTAGGCATTCTTCTTAGGCATGGTGACAGTGCCAAGCTCAGAATATATTCTTCTCAACAATGCATTTTAAAACTGAGATCTAACATCATCACAGATCCAGAGGATTTTAGACATAGACACACACACATACACACACACACATATACACACACATGTATGTAAGTTAAATGAAGTTAAATACAGTTTTACATAGTGGATGTGTTTATTTTGTTTTTGACTATAAAGGGGCTATTTCTAATGTTCATCATTATGCATGATCTATTTGCTGAAGGTATTGGATAGAAACCTTTCTCAGGTTTAAGAAAGCTTGGTATTTTAATTTGATGACAAATGAAAAACCACAGAGTTGAAATTCACCTAAAATAGTTCTGCACATATTGAAGTGGATGTATGGTTTTTCTTCTTTACTATGTCCATTGAAGGAATTGGAATAATAGCCTAATGTTAAACCAACCATTCAGTCTTGGAATTAGCTTGTATTGATCATATAAGATATAAATATTTATATCTGACTGAGTTTGGTTTGCTAATATTTTATTTATGATGTTTCATCTTTGTCTATGAATGAAATTGGACTCTAATTTTCTTCTCTCATGCTGCCCTTGTCTTACATTTATATGAAGGTCATAGTAACTACATGTTAGTTGGAGAAGTCGTCTCTGTTCCCTGACTTCTCCTGCCCATTCCCTCCTTCCCTTCACTTCCCTTTTTCTCTCCTTCCCTCTCCCCCTCTCTCCTGTCTCTTTTCTCTCACTTTCTCCCTTCTCTAGAACAGTTTGTGTAAGGTGGATTATCTAACCATCGAGGCTTAGTGGGAGATTTGGGGGTGGTGTGTGTGTGTGTGTGCATGTGTTAGGGTAGATTTGAAACTACTGAATAAATGTCTTTAATCATTCTAAGTAAATCCAGGTTTAGAATTAGAATTATTTGAATCTGTTTCGGTGATCTTTATTTTCCATAAAAAATTATTTCTTTTATATTTTCAGATTTAAGACAAACATTGTTCATAGCCTGGGGGTTAATGCTAATGAAATAATAGAACGAGTACAGAGTTGAACAGGAAAGTAGCAAAACAGAACTGACAGTTAAAGGGTCTGATTCCTTGTCATATCTCTGTCACTAACTAAACGTGGAGGTTGAGTTCAGATAATCACACCAATTCTATTTCTTTATGTAGAATTTTGGAAGATGGATAGGGTTTTTGATAATTAAATGAGATAATTTATTTTAAAAATCAAATAGTAATTATCAGAGAGGGGCTACTGAATATGTGCTCACTTTCTTTTCTTTTCTTCCTTTTTAGGATTCTGTGTAGATATCTAGTCTGTGACTTATCTTTAGTGACTTCTTTACCTTATGTAATCCACTTCCCCATAGCTAACATGGTTCTTGGTTTGTTTCTTTTTTCTTGTGTGATTTTTACTTAATTACACAGAATAATTTTAATATGTCAACTATTAATTTTCTAACAGACAAAGAATGTACTTTAAAGATAAGCAAAGAGACTTCTTGATAAAGCAAAGCTGAATTTCTTAAACTTAGGGCAGTAAGAGAAAACACCACCTCAGAAGAGTCTTAGAAGTATCCCAGAAGAGAAAACCGAGGTATTTTTAGGGCTCAAGAGTGCAGTCTGAGATTTCAGGGCAGGTTTTGCAGTACAGAAATAGGTTCGGGTTGGAGTGCACCAAGAAGTGAGTCATGATAAGCAGTATGTTAGTCTCAACAAACGTAATTTTTGGTTAGTTCACAGAATTATCTTTCAGAAGCGAATATTTCCTAGAACTAGAGTCATGCTTGTTTTGCTTGTTCTCGATATTAAAATAGAGACAGGAAAGTGTGCACTGTCTCAGCGTTGCTTAATTTAGGTACAAGAGCGTAATGAAACTTCCATTTGTGTTTAACAGTGTCAAAAAATTACATTTATTTTAGTTCTCAGTGTAGAGTTTCTAATGATAGTCATTCTGATTTATTTCTTTAATTTTTAAATTTATTTTGCTATTTCTTTCTTTTATGGAATTACTTTTGTTTTCTGGAATCACAGAGATCTGTTCAAATGAAAATATGACATTTTTCGCATAAGAGGACACATATTTCATGTCAAGATTATTATTATATCTAAAGCAACTCTGCTTGAACCACCACTTTGTCCAATTTTATGAAGCCTTGGGTGAGAAGTTCACGGCCGATATTCTTGTTCTCTAGTCGCCTCTGTACTGTACTGTGCTATGGCAGGCAGCTACCAACCTTCTTTTCAGGCCTTTTATGGAGTGTGAAACAAAGAAGCTTGGGCTGAAGAAATCAGTCCAATCTGAAATTCTACTGCAGTGGTTAACAGAGACACTGTTATCTTCTTCTTGAATTGAATGGTCTATTGTTGCTGCTGCTGTTGTAGTTCAAAGAAAGGAAACTGATGGTCCAAACCGGGTTCTGGATAATGCTGAAGATCATTCTGATGGCAGACTCCAGTTCGTGGAAGTAATAGACTGTCTCAATTCTAGGTGGCAACCAGTGAGCTCTTGAGTAATTTGAGGCCACTGGAGACTCTGTTGCAACCACAGTGCTCAGATGGTGTTGCTAGACGCTGTTTTAATGTTCTGCTGTCACTCATCAAGACTCACCACATATCAGAAACTGAAACTTTTATTCCATAGGTCCTCAGATACACCTGAAGCAAAACGGCTGTGAGTTTATTCTAATTTATGCAATTTTTTGTCCCTTCTGTAGAAGTGAGATAGTCTTATAATACATACCAGTACTTCTTCAACTTTCTTCCAAACCCTATTTTCATGCAAATTTTACTGCCCAAACTAGCCCCGATGAAAGATTTCTGTGTGTTGGCTCTGTGAAGACAGGCACGTATCTTAGATTTTTGACTTTCCGAACTGTGGTGTTGTCTGTCTTCAATGAATACCTTCGTATTTTAGTCTGAATTAGCCAGGAGACTGAGTGATTTGTTATTATAAACTGGTATCAAAGGAAGCTGAGCAGAACTGAAATAAAAGTGAGTATGAACTCAACAACCAGATTTCTCGCACGTTTTAGCTAAATCATAGGAGAGTAAGTTGTTGCCCAGCGTTCTATTTATACCAAGGCCTAATAATGCAGAAAGCAATATTAAGGATAGCGATGTTCAGGTATTATAGCTGCCAGGTAAAAATGTCTGTGAATAACTCAAAACTTTAAAAACAGTAAAAAGGAAAGAAATTAGCTGGGGAAATAAAGAAAAAAAAATGCCGATTGAAGCCGGATGATCTGTGACTCTAGATGTCTGATTCTTGCCATGGTGGTACTGGGTGCAGGGTGTCGACTTCGTGCAGTTGTATTCCTCTGAAGGTCTTGGGTGCGAGGTCTACGCTGGGCAGCTGTCTACTTTCTCTGAATGTCTTTGGCAGACACTCCCGCATACTCCCAAGGTTTGTCTGCTTCTGGAGGATTCCTAAAAGTCTTTGGCTGAGGTCTCCAGATGATTGTGGAGCTGGGAAGCAACACCTTGGCATCTCTCACTGTTGTGTTTGTTTTTAACAGGACCGGATAACGTCCCTCTCACTATCTTAAGGGAGAATTTTTTTTTGGTAAAGTCTTTTTCCCAAGATAAAATCTCCTGGAAAATTATTATAATGATAAGAATTGAAATTCTCTATATGTGTGTCAGACACAACTAGTTTTTAAGGAGGAGGAGCATGTTGCAAACAGTGTGAACTTTTTGATTGGTATGACAGTGAGCACTGTGATTGTTGCTTATTAGTGGGAATAATGAAACCAATAATCCAGAAATGAAATCACTTTTTAAAGTCACCATACATTGTTGTTTGTATAGAACACAAGTATATTCCTGAGTAATACACAGTCATTAAACATGGTTATTTTCATTTATTCCTAATTAATTTAGGAGGATTTAATTTCTCCTTTGATCTTCCATTTAAAAAATGTTTTGTTTAGTAAATATAATAGCTATAATTTTGAGTTAATTAAAACTGAAAGAATGGATCATAAACTTACTTCTGTTATCTTTTCATTTGTATTATGAAGGGGCATAAATAATTTAGGTGTAATCTTAGATAGTTGTGTTGTTTTAAGCTAGAACTTGAATTTGGAAAAGACAAAATTAACAAAGATTGTTAGTTCAGTAAAATACTAACATCTGCAAAGTGACTCTAGGCAGTATTTTGTTAGCACATAAGATTAGTAGGAACTTGCTTTTCTTTCAAAACAAGGAAATTTTCTAACAACGTGATTTGGGAAACAAAAAGTTCAGAAATTCTTTTTGGTAATAAAAGAAAGTTATTTTACTTCAATAGAAAAATTGGACATTTTACCAAAATAAATCCCAAATAAATTCAAAATGTATTCCTTTATTTTTTTCATGTAATAAATTGTAGTAAGCAACTTATAAACATTTTATATTAGGAATGAGTCCATTTACATTTGGCCAACACTGCCTAAAAAATGTTGACGACAATTCATGTATTTCTTCCAATTCATTCCCCTAAACACCAAAAACCTAGAGAAACTGAACTGTCTGTATCAAACTTATTCTGTGTCCATTGTCTTCAAGTTAGTCTTCTATTTTTAAAAATAAACTAATAAACCATTCAATTAATGTTAAAATACTCATGTTTATTTATACAAAGACAGATATACATATAGGTATATATGGAAATATATGGTAAAACAAAATCTTTTAACTTTAGCTTTAAAATATGAGTAAATTAAACAGCACATTTAATAATGCACATTTTGATTTTTGTTGTTTGTTTTGTTTTGTTTTGTTTTTGAGTTGAAGTCTCACTTTGTTGCCCAGGCTGGAGTGCAGTGGCACACTTATGACTTGACCTCCTGGGCTCAGGCGATCCTTCTGCCTCAGCCTTCCAAAGCAGCCTGGAGCTACAGGTGCACGGCACCATGTCTGGCTCATTTTTTGATTTATTGTAGAGACGAGGTCTCGCCAAGTTACCCGGGCTGGTTTTGAACCCCTAGGCTCAGGCAGTCCTTTCTCCTCCACCTCCCGAAGTGCTGGGACTACCAGCAGGAGCCACTGTGCCTGGCCTTGAATTTATTATATTAACAAACTTTGAAGTTTCCTTTAGAAGCTGATAAATTGTATTTATCATTTTTACTCATACTTTTATTTCTCTGTATTATAACTCACGTGATCTCAATTCTTAATATTAATTATCACCTTTAGCCAAAATAATCAACTTTTTTTTTCTGGACAAAGAAGAATTAGAAAACAAACAAAAATCAATGATTTTCTATCTATCTATATATATTTTTTTGAGTTGGAGTCTCACTCTGTCGCCCAGACTGGAGTGTAGTGGCTGCTCCCGGCTACTGCAGCCTCGAGCCGCTGGGCTCCAGCGATCCTTCCTAAGCACAATGTTTTTAGAACTCTAAAATCTTTTAAGGGGAAAAATAAGCAGATATATAATCATTATTCTAGTGAATTAAATACAAAATAAAAAAATCTGTATGAATATTAGGAAAAAAAGACATTTTCACATAGCATTAACTGATAGCCATTCTATACATAAAAGTTTTATAAGTTAACCTAAAATTGTGTATAGTGACACATGCCTGCATCTTTAAAAAAAAAAATTAAGTAGTTAAAGAACATTGAATACTCAAGAATAATGAATACTCAAAAGTTGTAAGTTGAATAAAGATCTGGAAGTTATCATTTAAGCCATCCATTAGAGCTTCATGGTGGGTAGCATGGTAGCATTAAAGGAATTTATAACTCTAAACCATTTTAACTGATGCCCAGTATTAGTATTTCATTTAGTTGAATATTGTTTTATTTTATAGTAACTTTTAAGCCTTTATGGAAACAATAATAGTTTACAGGTACTATTACAGTTATAAGAATTTTATAAAGTTTAAATCATGAAATATAACCCTAAATTTTATGTAATTAAAAATATTAGCTGGGCTCGGTGGCTCAGCCTGTAATCTCGTGCTTTGGGAGGCTGAGGTGAGTGGATTGCCTGAGCCGGTGAGTTCGACACCCGCCTGGGCAACTTGGCGAGACCTCATCTCTACAATAAATCAAAAAGTTCCAGCTACTTGGAAGGCTGAGGTGGAAGAATCACCAGAGCCCAGCAGGTCAAGCCTGCAGTGGCTGGGAGCGGCCACTGCACTCCAGTCTGGGCGAGAGAGTGAGACTCCAACTCAAAAAAAAAATATATATATATATATATATTTATATTATGCTAAAGTTAGTTTTACCTAAGAATCAAATCAGAGAGAAAAAACGTGGAGTTGTTTTTCATTTTACATTAAATCACTCTAACTTATTCAAAAAATAAAAAATCTTGCTTGAAATTATCTTAATACACGTAAATCATTATATCCAAATACCAAAAATGTTGATCAATTAATCTGTAAATTCCCAGGAAAAAAATGAAAAGTTAGGGGTAGAAAGGTAAAAAAGGAAAGGAGAGAGTGAGTTATTTTCAAACAAAAGTAAGGGAATCTATTACCGTAAATATAAGAACTTATTTTTTTAGGCAGATAAACAGAAAACCTAATCATGAGAAGTTTTTCTTTCCTTTTTTCTTTTTCTTTTCTTTTCTTTTCTTTTTTTTTTCTGGTCTAAGATGCCTCTCAGACACTCTTGCTGTGTCCAAGTTTTCACTACAACTTCATATTTTCCTTGATAAGGTTATGCCAATTAGAATGATTTGCAAATGGCTTGCAACATGAAAACATCATCTGTGTAGGTAGATGGCCAAATAAACTGAAAGCTCCATGAGGCTGTAATAATCAGTGTATTAGCTGGGGTTCTCCAGAGAAACAGGACTAATGGGATGTACATGGATATTTAAGAAGGAATTTTTCATGAGAATTGTCTCATGTGATTATGGAGGCTGAGAAGTCCCAGGATATGCCCTCCGCATGCTTGAGAGCCAGGATAGCCAGAGGTGTAATCCAGTCTGACTGTAAAGCCCTGAGAACCAGGGGAGCTGATGGTGTAATTCTCAGTGCAAGGCTGAAGGTGTGGGAAGAACTGGGGGAGCCAGTTGTGAGATTAAAGTTTTGAAATCTGAAGGCCTAAAAAGTAAGAGCCTCTGTGTCTAAGAGCAAAAGATGAAAGTCTTAGCTTATGAAGGGAAAGATAATTCAGTCTTCCTTCACCTTTTGTTCTATTTAGGTCCTAAATGGTGAGGCCCACATTGGTGAGGAAGAGCTTTCCTCAGTCTACTGATTCGAATGCTAAACTTTTCAGAAAATATCTTCACAGACTCACACAGAAATGATGTTTATCAGCTATCTGGGCATCCCCTAGCCCAGTCAAGTTGACATATAAAATTAACCCTGACATCGATAAAAGTAGTGCTTACACAAATGTGCATCTCCAGACATGGCCAGCCACCATCAACACCACATGATGGTCCAATGAAACAGCGCGATTCTCTGATCACAAAAATTCCTCTCCAGCTCAGACTCCTCGAGTCTCCTTTAGCTGTTTTCCTAAAGGTTCATCCCACATTCTTTTGTGGTTCAAATCCTCTTTCCCAGCAAGTCCTTTTCCAATCATGAGCAATAAGTCTGATGATTGGCTAACCAAAGGGAATTCTTGCTACTTGCTGAACCACGTGGTGGATGCACCTAAATGACTCCAATCCTGCTCTCTGTTGATCATTAATCACCATTTCTTTGCTCTTTTTATTCCCCAGGCTGAGGGATTAATGTCGAATCAGTGCAGACCATTAACAGAAATCCCCAAATTGCGCGATTGTTTTCAGTAACCCTCCCACCCCCTTATTTGATTTAAGAAGGCCAAGTAGCCCTTCTGCTGGCTTAAGGACTGGGTCTTCTGATTGCAGTAGAATTCAGTTAGAATTTCCTAAAAACCTCAAAGATCCCCGGATGTTTTAAATTAAACACATTTAAAAATAACCCATGGGTTGAAGAAGAAATCACAAACAAAAATTAAAAAGCATTTTAAGCTAAATAAAAATAAAGATCTATCAAAATTTGTGGGATGCAGCTAAAGCAATGCTTATATCAAGTTTTAGCTTTAAAAATTTTTGCTATGATCTGTGTATGGTCTATTTTGGAATATGTTCCATGTGCACTTGAAAAGAACGTCTCTTGTGCATTTAAGGGTGTGGTGTTCCATAAATATCAATAAGAACAAAGTGATCGAGAGTGATGTTCAGATCTTCGAAAGCCTTACTGATCTCCTCTGAACATATTCAGTTGTGGAGAAAGACTTAAATGTGATTGTGGGTGTTACTCTTTCTCTTTCAGTTTGTCAGTTTTTGCTTTGGACTCTTATTTGGTGCATGCACATTTAGGGTTCTAGCTTCCTGATGAATTACCTGTTTATCATTATCAAAAGTCTCTCTTTGTCTGTGGTTATAGTCTTTGTCTTATATTTTACATTTTTCTGGTAAAGCTATAGTCTCACCAGCTTCCTTATGCTTTCAGTTTGCATGATAGATAATTTTCTATATTTAAAAATTTTTCAATGTACCCCTTGTAAACAGATAACATTGGACCTTGCATTTTGTAACCACAGAATTTCATTGGTGAATTCAGTGAAGTATTAAAAGGAAGAAATAATACCAATATTGAGCTGATTTCTTCAAGAAATATTGGAGGAGCACTTTCCGTTTGACCAGGACACCAAAACCTGGATATAAGAAAAATTAGAGACCAATATCTCACTAAAGAATAGGCATATAACCCCTTAACAAAATGTTAGCAAATTGAATCTAGCAATATGTAACAAACAGAATGCAACATAAAAAGTGAGGCTTATCTAAGGATTAACACTGAAAAAAAATCAACCAATTTTATTCACTGTATTATTAACAGGATAAAGGAGAAAAATTATATGACAACCACAATAGGTGCAGAAAAAAGCATTTGGCAAAATTCAATGAACTTAAGTGTAAAAACTTTTAACAAATCTGAAGTAGAAAAGAATTTCCTCCATTTACTATCTATAAAAACCTCAGCAAATATTACACTTAAAAATTAAATGGATGCACTTCCCAAGAAAGGGAACAAAGCAAGAATATTCGCTATCACAACTCATTCTCAATATTGTTTTTGTTATGTTATGTTTTGTTTTATTATTATAAAAATGTGGGGTACAATTCAGGGTTAGATATACAGTCGTTGATTATGCAGGTACCCTTGTTGATGAGGTGTGCCCCTCCCTCCCCTAGCAGTTTCCCCCAACTGCCAATCCCATGCTTCCTCCCCTGACAGTTTCCTACTACTGCCAATCCCTTTCTTATAGTATTATAATTGTTCAAGGTCCACTTATGAGTGAGAACATATGGTTCTCTGTTTTTTTGTTTCTGTGAGAGATCACTAAGTATGGTTGACTCTAAATCCATCCAAGTTGTGGCGAAGTCCATATGTTTGTCCTTCTTTATGGCTGCATAATATTACCTTGTGTATATGTACCACGTTTATTTTATCCAGTCCAGCTTTGATGAGCAGCATGGTTGGTTCTGTGTTTTTGCTATTGTAAATAGAGCTGCAACAAACATACATGTGCAGGTATCTTTTTTGTAGAATTATTTGAGTTTCTCCGGGTATATTCCCAATAGGGGAAGAGCTGGGTCATATGGAAGACCAATTTCTAGTTCTTTCAGAGATTGCCACACTGACTTCCAAAGAGGTTGTACGAGTTTGCATTCCCACCAGCGGTGTAGAAGTGTTCCTTTTTCTTCACATCCTCGCTAGCATCTGCTGCTTGTTTTATTAATGATGGCCATTCTTGCTGGGGTTAGGTGGTATCTCAATGTGGTTTTGATTTGCATTTCTCTGATGATGAGTGAGGCTGAGCAGTTTTTCGTGTATCTGTTGGCTGCCCGTATACCTTCTTTTGACAAGTGTCTATTCATGTCTTTTGCTCAATTTTTAATGGGGTTGTTTGTTTTTTTCCTTTCAGCGCGTTTGAGTTCCTTGTAGATCCTAGATGTTAGGCCTTTGTCACATATACA
The DNA here is from genome assembly GCA_963574415.1 of Tarsius wallacei. Lineage (NCBI taxonomy): Eukaryota > Metazoa > Chordata > Mammalia > Primates > Tarsiidae > Tarsius > Tarsius wallacei. The sequence goes on along the minus strand of CAUYQG010284966.1, from coordinate 1,547 downwards.
GTTGGCAAATATTTTATCCCGTTCTGTGGGCTGTCTCCTTGCTCTCTTGATGGTTTCTTTTGCTTTACAGAAGCGTGTTAGTTTGATGAGGTCCCACTTGTCTATCTTATTTCTTAAGGTGTGGGCATTTAGAGTTCTGATTAGGAATTGGTTGCCAGTTCTAATTTCTTGCCAGTTCCAAGTTCCATAAGGGTGTCTCCTGCATTGTCTAATATTCTTATAGTTTGAGGTTTTACATTTAGGTCTTTGATCCATTTAGAATTAGTTTTTGTGTACTTTGATAGGTAGGGGTCCTGTTTCAATCTTCTGCATGTGATCAGCCAGTTTTCTCAGCACCATTTACTGAATAGGTTCTCCTCTCCCCAGTGATTGTTGTTGGAGACTTTGTCAAAGATGAGTTGGTTGAGAAATTGAGGCTTTGCTTCTGAAATCTCTATCCTGTTCCATTGGTCTATATGTCTGTTGTTGGACCAATACCAGGCTGTTTTGATTACTGTAGCCTTATAGTAAAGTTTGAAGTCTGAAAGTGTGATACCGCCTGCTTTATTTCTTTTGCTAGGGATTCTTTTGGCTATTCATGGTCGTTTTATGTTTCTGTATGAATTTCTATATTGTCATTTCCAGGTCTGAGAAGAATGATGTTGGTAACTTAATGGGTATTGTGTTGAATCTATAGATTGCCTTTGGTAGGATAGACATCTTAACAATGTTGATTCTTCCTATCCATGAGCATGGAATTTATTCCCATTTGTTTGTGTCTTCTTGGATTTCTTTGGGCAGTATTTTGTAGTTCTCATTGTAAAAGTCTTTCACTTCTCTGGTTAGGAAGAGAAGACCACCAAAATCCCAACTTTAGCAGAAGAATCCAAATCACCAAAATAAGAGCCCAGATACAGGGCATAGAAGACAAAAATATCATAAAAAGACAACAAAACAAAAAGCTGGTTCTTTGAAAGAATTAACAAGATTGATGGACCCCTAGCCAGGATGACCAAGAAAAAGAGAGAAAAAGCCCAAATAAACACAATCAGAAATTCAAAAGATCAAATTTCAACTGACCCAAAGAAATACAAAAGAATATCAGAGATTACTATGTACACATGGAAACAAACTTGATAACCTAAATGAAATGGAGAACTTCCTGATATGACACAATCTCCTCAGGTTGAAACAAGAAGACATTGAGACACTAAATAGACCAATAACAACCCAGGAAATTGACTCTGTCATATAAAAACTACATACAAAAAAAAAAAAAGTCCTGGACTGGATGGCTTTCCAGCAGAATTCTACAAAATGTACAAGGAGAAGCTGATACCAATCCTATTGAAAGTATTCCAGGCAATTGAGAAAGATGAAATTCTCCCCTAATCATTTTACGAAGCTAACACCCACTGATATCCAAACTGGGTCAAAAAAATAAAAAATAAAAAACTTACCATTAGATTTTAAATGTTTACTGGAAAAATCAATTTGTTCTCAAGATATATCATCATTCTAAACCAAAACCAGTTGGGACTTTTTACAGTATCACTTTTATAAAACCT
>CAUYQG010284963.1:0-15775 GCA_963574415.1 Tarsius wallacei | reverse complement strand
ACCGTGCCCGGCAAAAGATTCAAATTTACAATAAAGTTCTAGCTGGGCATGGTAGCACATGCCTGTAGTTCCAGCTACTTGGAAGGCTGAAGCAGAAGGATCACCTGAGCCCAGCAGGTCGAGGCTGCAGTGGCTGTGAGCGTGCCACTGCACTCCAGCCTGAGACTCCATGTCAAAAAAATAAAAATAAATAATTAAAATTAAATAAAATAAAGCTCGTGACAATCTTTTGGAAGTTTTTGTTTGGTTTTGCTTTTAGTTAAATGTATGAGCAATGTCTGGTGATAACCTGAATGTTGTCATTGCTAAATGTGTAAGGCATTTAACAGTTTATTTATTTTTTATTTTCTTATTTTTTGAGTTGGAGTCTCACTCTCGCCCAGACTGGAGTACAGTGGCCGCTCCCGGCCACCGCAGCCTCCATCTGCTGGGCTCCGGCGACCCTTCCGCCTCAGCTTTCCAAGTAGCTGGAACTACAGATGCGCGCTACCAAGCCCAGCTAATTTTTTTGATTTATTGTAGAGATGAGGTCTCACCAAGTTGCCCAGGCGGGTCTTGAACCCGCAGGCTCAGGCAATCCACTCACCTCAGCCTCCCCAAGCGAGGGATTACAGGCTGAGCCACCGAGCCCAGCTCATTTAAGTTTATAATGCACTCTAACATATATTAACACATGTAAGGCAGGATGATTTGTAAAAACAGTAGAAACTCTTTCAAATTGTAAGAGCATTCAGTGAGAAATCTAAACAGGGTTGCCCCAAATCTGTATGAGCCACATGAAAATCGGATTCATAAAAACAAAACTTGTTTTTCTATATGAGGCAATAAAAGAAATTTAATCCCATCTGAAGTTTACGAATTAAAACTCAAGCTACACCGATACATTTAAAATACATACCTTCTTTCTATTAACATTTCATAAAAGTCTCTGATATCTTGACCAGATTTCTCCATGCAGTGATAAAATGCCAGCTGACTTTCCCTGTTTGCAAAATCCACCTTAAAAAAAAAACATGGCAGGTGTTTGATGCAAGTTTCAGATTTTAATGATGAAATTTGAAAATTCTTCACAACATAGCAGTTTTGGACAAATTTCAGGAAAGAACACTCTATCTCAATTAAGTGAAACAATACTCATAACTGAAATTATACTTTCCTAACCTAAAATGTCTCAAATTTTACCCCAATCTTGAAAAGGGAATGGAATTTAAAGTTTCAGACTCAATTCTGCAGAATTAAAAAAAGCAAAATAGGAAACTGAAACAGCAATTAAATAATCAGATCAACTAACTCCAGTAATATCCATTGTGCATGAATTTGTTGGAACTACAGTCAGAACATAAAACAAAATATGGGAGAACATTTAAACTTGACTCACAGATGGGACTCAAAGTCAATAAAACATATGATATCCAACAACTGTCACTATTTTATCATTCTATTTTTAAAATACTTGTTTTTTTATAACCATCCATTATAGTTATTAAGTGTATAAACTCCTTTAAACGACCATGAATACCAAGCTTTTAAATATATACACCACACAAAAGTCATGCTTTCATTGGCTACCCATTCTTTAGGAGAGGAGGAAAGAAGGTGACTGTGGGTGACTGTGGGTGTGTCTGCATTGAGAGTGTTCCTGTGAGCATCAGGTACCAAGAGCATTGAGAGGCACATTTCTTTGAATGAGCAGAATTTTAGGGAAGGATCTGAGGCTAATGGTTTATATTTTTGTGTATTTTGTTTTGTTTTTGAGTTGGAGTCTTACTCTGTCACCCAGGCTGGAGTGCAGTGGCACGCTCACGGCTACAGCAGCCTTGACCTGCTGGGCTCAGGCGATCTCTCCACCCCAGCCTTCCAAGTAGCTGGAACTACAGGCAAGGCTAATGGTTTAAAAGACCAAGTGCCCACAGGTGGCTGAGCACAAAAAGCATAATATTCCCCTTAAAAACTGAGGACATAAAATACATGTCCTATGAACGAACAACTTCCTTTGCTGGAAACTGACAAACACCACTTATTAAGGGGGTGAGGTTTGAATGTGATTTTGTTTTACTTCTGTTTAAAGTCATTCTGCACACCTTAATTTTATTCCCACCGATTTTCCTCCCCTTGGTCTCTTTTACAGCTGCTTGTGCATATTCAATTTCATTGTAGAGAACCAGGGCCATGCCTTTTAAGCGGTCAAACACCACCTGTAAAAAAACAAAACAAAAAACCAGTAAGAGCCTCATCTCCTGGACTTAGTGTCAATCCCATCAAAATCCTAAGTCACAAGGACCCTGCCAAAAGAAAAAATATTTTTATATACTATTTTATTCTAGAAAAATTTCAAACTTTTTCTGATTATGCACTTTGTAGCAAGCACAAAACATGTAGGGACTGTTTAAAAGCACTGATATTGAGGCTTGAGGTATATTATGCTTTTATTTTGTTTTTCTGTATTTTACTTTGTTTTCCATGTTGATTACCATATTGTATTTAAGTAAAGCATTCTTCTCGTCTTGTCTCGAAAGAAAAAAAACCAACACCCTGAAAGGGAGAAAAAAAACTTAAAGAATATCGAATCAACAAAGAATTTCAGTGAATTCGGGTTATGAGTAACACTACTGTCTACTAAAAAGCTGCTCCATTTTTATTTATCCAGGCAATCTTTAAGTAAATGTGTATTTCTCTGAATAACACAAAAGCTACATTGAAAGAAATGGCAAAGTTTTGCAACATACCCACCACAGAGGGGTTAAAGATGTACCTACACACAATAGAATTGGCTTCAAAGTCCCTTTTCCTGTTGTTTGTGGGTGTGTTACATAACAAATATTGGTTAGATAAAAGTCTGGTGTGTGAACCTCCCTTCAAAATCATCGTTTTTAAAAAGTCTAATTATATACTTAGTGTAAATATGCATAATTATATAACAAAACTGTGTAATTTTAGTATGATAAAATTATTAAAATTCCTAAGAAGCATTCACCTCAGCTAGTTCAAAATACTCATATTTTAAGCTAACAGATGCAAATGCGATTACAGACCAAATTTTATCAAAGAGAATTTTAATGTGTGAGTTATTAAAGAAAAGATAAAGCCAATGCTAGGAACTGGGACTAAAAGGATAGAATATCAAGAAAAATCAGAGATAGTTTAAACCACACACCAAAACCTCCCACCTACCTTTACTACAGGCCCATATCGGCAGAAATGTCGTGTTAAATACTGATCCGACACGTTTGAAGAAAGCCCATCTAACCATACGCAGTTTGTAGGCATGCTCTTTCCAAAACCCAACTGAATATAAAAGGCAAAATCTTTATTAGTAAAGTTCACAATTACTATTCAACTACAGAATTCTAAGAAAACGAGTTTTGTATAGGAATCCTATCAGATCAACATCTCAAGGGGTAACTATCTGGTTAAAATCAAACAGAAATTTCCAAAAGCAATCCTGTCTGGTTAGTCAAGTGTTAATTCAGATTACAGTATAAGAAGACAGGGATGCAAAGACAAATATCACCTTTATGGTTATCAAACTGTCTTAATACTTAAATAACCAAACATATGCACAAAAACGCCAAAACTTAAAAAACAAAGAAAATCATAACAGCACAATAATTTACACAAATGTATTTACCTTGAGGCGATTATTTCCAAGGTATTCCCCATCCATCTTCTTAATAGCTTTACAAACACTGGCAATATCACAATATTGCAAGAACGCATACTGAGGGACTCCATTTACTTTCTTAATATCAATATCCTGAAAAAGCAACAAGAAAATAAATCACAATAAGCCAAATTCATATAGGGCATTGACTTCTCAAAAAAGTCACATTCCAGGCAGGACACAGTGACTCATGCCTGAAATCCCAGAACTTTAGGAGGCTGAGGTGGGAGGACTGCTTGCGCTCAGGAGTTTGAGATCAGCATGGACAACAACACAGTGAGACCTTGTCTCTACAAAAAATAAATCAAATAAAAAAATGTGGTACACACACACAATGGACGATTACACAGCCATAAAGAAGGACAAAATTATGAACTTCGCAGTAACTGTGATGGACTTAGTCTATAATACTGAGTGATCTATCACAGAAATAAAGAACTGAGTATCTCAAGTTCTCACTCATAAGTGGACCTTTAACAATTATCATTATACTATAAGAAAGGAATTGGCAGTAGTGGGAAACTGCCAGGGGAGGGCGGGGGTAGAATTGGCAGTAGTGGGAAACTGCTGGGGAGGGAGAGCACACCTCATTAACAAAAATGTTCATACATAATGAACATTTTACATACCTAACCCTGAATTGTACCCCACATATTTAAAAGAAAAAAAAAATCAAATAATCAGCCAAGTGTGGCAGTGTGCACCTACAGTCCCAGTGACTCAGGTGGCTGAGAAGGGAGGCTCTCTTGAACCCAGGAGTTGGAGGCTGTGTGATGAGCTCTGATTGTGCCACTGTACTTCCAGCCTGGACCATGGAGTGAGACCCCAATTATGAAAAAGAAAAAAGTAACATTCCCAGTAATAATTTTCTTAGTTAAAATTGTCCATCTTTCAGCCCAGGCAACACAGCAAGACCTCATCTCTACAAAAAAAATAAAAAAATTAGCCAGACCTGGTAGCACATGCCTACATTCCCAGCTACTCAGGAGGCTGAGGCAGGAGAATAATTTGAGCCCAGGAGTTGGAGGCTGTGATGAGCAGTAATCATGCCACTTTACTCCAGCCTGGGCAACAGAGTGAGATCCCAACTCAAAAAAAAAAAAAGGACATCTTAATACAACTGTAAATTAGTTTAAATGTTGCACAACACAGCATTTACAGTCACAAACCATGAAATCCTTCCCATGTGAAAGCTCTTTGCAGAGGACCAACTGTATTGCAACTCAAAATTCAAAATGTAAAATCCACAATAATAGTGTTAAGATAAAGTTATGGTAATAAAAAAGGGAGACTATTTAATGAAATCGTAAGAAATCATTCCATTTTATAATATCTCAAATCCTTACTAGAGGCCAGGCCACTTAAAAATAATATCCGATAAAAGAATGAAAAATCAAGTTTTCAGCAAGTAATTTTTTTTTTTTTAGTTGGAGTCTCACTCTGTCGCCCAGACTGGAGTGCAGTGGCCGCTCCCGGCCACCGCAGCCTCGACCTGCTGGGCTCTGGCGATCCTTCCGCCTCAGCCTTCCAAGTAGCCGGAATTACAGGCGCGCACTACCACGCCCGGCTGATTTTTTTTATTTATTGTAGAGATGAGGTCTCGCCAAGTTGCCCCGGCGGGTGTCAAACCCACGGGCTCAGGCAATTCACTCACCTCGGCCTCCCAAAGCGCGGGATTATAGGCTGAGCCACTGAGCCCGGCCTCAGCAAGTAATTTAAAACATGTAATCCTGAATGAAAAGGCTCATTCCATCAGTATATCCAACTGAACCCAGAAAAGCTATATATTTCTCCTTTTTTTTTTTTTACTGTCAACCACTTTTATATCTTATCCCCAGTCTCTATGAGGTTTAGATCAGCCACAAACACACATATATTTTATTTACAAGACTAGATGCTATTTAAAAAAACAAGGATCTTTTGCTTAGAGCAATGATGTATAAATGAGGATAGACAGACACATGGATGTACATACATATACACACCCCTGAAAGAACAATAACAGCTCCTACTCAGAACATTTTTTATTCTTCAAAATCCAAATATATTAGAGCAATTTCTTTATTCTAATTAGTAATCTCAGAAAGACAGAAGTACTTTCCCTATTTTTTCAAACACAGAAAAAATAGTACATCCCAAGACTATAAAGCTGTGACCAAAATATTTTCACTATAAACTGACTCAACTTTTAAATCATTGGGAAAAGAAAAATCCTTGTACCCTTAAATGTAACAATGACTTGCATAATATGAAAAGAGATTCAGGTCAGGCACAGTGGCTCACGCCTGTAAGTCCAACACTTTGGGAGGTTGAGGTGAGAGGACTTCTAGAGGCTGGGAGTTTCAGACCAGCCTAGGCAACACAGTAAGACCTTATCTTTACAAAAACATTTTTAAAAATTAGCCAGGTGTAATGGCCTATGCCTGTAGTCCCAGCTACTCTGGAGGCTGAGGTAGAAGGACTGCCTGAGCTCAGGAGTTCAAGGCTACAGTGAGCCATGATAGTACTTCAGCCTTGAGACCCTGACTGAAAAACAAACCAAAACAGAAGTGATTCAAATTAAAACTTTCAAATAGTCCAGGCATGGTGGCTCACACCTATAATCCCAGCACTTGGGAGGCAGAGGTGAGAGGATTGCCTGAGCCCAGAGGTTCGAGACTAGCCTAGGCAACTTGGTGAGATATTGTCTCTACAATAAATGAGCCAGGCGTGGTGGCACAGGCCTATAGTTCCAGTTACTTGGGAGGCTGAGGCGGAAGGATTGCCTGAGTCCAACAGGTCAAGGCTGAGGTGGCCGTGAGTGTGCCACTGCACTCCAGCCTGGGTGACAGAGTGTGACTCCAACTCAAAACAAACAAACAAACAAAAAACAAAAAAAACTTCCAAATAGAACTGAACTTCCAGCACACAACATTCACATTCTAGTAGTCCCCAGAGAATTTCTGATGAGTACTGTGATTACACAATAATCATATACTAAAATTTACTGCTTTTTTTCACAAACATGTTTTTCTCTTCCAGATTGTCCTTTCAACCCACAGGACTAGAGATGACACTGAAACAGAACCCAAGGACAAAGAAAGATAAAAACGGTACAGAAAATACACATATGTATAAAAAATTGATGAATATTTATGGGTTTTTACATACATATGTAGAAAAGTACCCAGTGGGTTTCTCGGGATCATCTTTTATCAGGAGTTAAAAACACATTAGAGCAAGTGAGAAAAATATTCATTACATCATTAAATAATATCTGCTGGGCACAGTGGCTCTGGCCTATAATCTCTGCACTTTGGGAGGCAGAGGTGAGATGACTGCCTGAGTCCAAGGGTTCAAGACCAGCCTGGGTAACTTGGCAAGACCTTGTCTCTGCAGTAAGTCAAAAAATTAGCCGGGCATGGTGGTACACTTCTGTAGTTACAACTACTTGGAAGGCTGAGGTGGAAGGGTCACCTGAGCCCAACAGGTCGAGCCTGCGGTGGCCGTGACCATGTATGCCAGTGCACTCCAGCCTGGGCAACAGAGTGAGACTCCTACTCAAGGAAAAACAAACAAACAAAAAAATCCCTTTTAAAATATAATCTGTGCTATGCTTTATGTTTTATGACAAAGATCTAAAATTGTTTTTAGGATAAAAGCAACATACCACAATTTCTCCAAAGCGCTGAAAGATGTTGCGAAGGTCATGATAAGTAGTGGTCTTTTCAAGGTTGCCTATAAAGAGAGTTCTTGTTGCTTTGGGGTGAAATTCATCTATCCTTTCATCCAAGGGGCGAAATTCATTTTCACTTTCTGTTTCTGTAAGTGGGATGGAAACATAATAAAAAGAGAAGAGAGTGTTCTAATGTGTATTTATATATCATGGGAAAACATACATTTACAAAACAAAATCTCTGAAATAATGGGCTTAAATAATCACTTAAAGTGAAGTATTATAAACACCCTCAGAAATAGCTATCCCTTGTGAATACCAAAGGAAAAGAAGAATACAAAGGGCAAAGAAACTCGTCCAAAAAAAGAGCAGGGGGGATGGTGGTGAAACAACACTTTGTCTAGCCTTTAAAATAAAAAATAGGCCGGGCTCAGTGGCTCAGCCTGTAATCCCAGCAACTTGGGGAGGCTGAGGCGAGTGGACTGCCTGAGCCTGCAGGTTCCAGTCAGCCTGGGCAACTTGGCAAGACCTCATCTCTACAATAAATCAAAAATTAGCCAGGTGTGGTAGTGGCTACTTAGAAGGATGAGGCAGAAGGATCACCAGAGCCCAGCAGGTCAATGTTGGGGTGGCCGTGAGTGTGCCACTGCACTCTAGTCTAGGCGGCAGAGTGAGACTCTGACTCGAAAAATAAATAAATAAAATAAAAAATAAACTGAAACTGAACCTGCTAAGTTAGGCCGAGCACGGTGGCTCAATCTGTAATCCCAGCACGTTGGGAGGCTGAAGTGAGTGGACTGCCTGAGACCCACAAATTCAAGACCAGCCCAGGCACCCTGGCGAGACCACATCTTTAGAATAAATCAAAAATTAGCTGGGTGCAGTAGCACGCACCTGTGGTTCTGGCTACTGGGAAGGCTGAGGCAGAAGAATCACCTGAACCCAGCAGGTTGACGCTGGGGTGGCCATGAGTGTAACACTGCACTCCAGCCTGGGCGACAGAGCGTGACTCCAACTCAAAAATAAATAAATAAATAAATAAATCTGCTAAGTTGATTTGCTTTAAAAATAATCACTGATACAGAAATAGATTTTAAACCCCAGCAAAACAGTAATTATTTGAGCCTAATCTTAGGTTCTAAAATTATGTGGCAGGCTCTCAGTTTGAAGAACAGGCCAGGAGTGGTGGCTCACACCTGTAATCCCAGCACTTTGGGAGGCTGAGATGAGAGAACTGCTTGAGCCCAGGAGTTCAAGACCAGCCTGGACAACAAAGTGAGGCTCGTCTCTATAAAAAAAAATAGCCAGGTGTGGTGGTGCATACCTATAGCTCCAGCTACTCAGCAGGCTAAGGCAGAAGGATCACATAAGCCCAGGAAGTTGAGGCTGCAGTGAGTCAGGGTCATGCCACTGCACTCTAGCCTGGGCAACAGAATGAGACCCCAATGCAAAACAAAACTGCAACCACAGCAAAGAATAAAACTACAATCCGAAATAGACATAAAAACTCAGCTTCAAATAGTCCAGCTTCATTATTTAATTTCATTTACTTTTCAACATTTCATAAGATATTTAGCATTCCACATACTAATTAATTAACACAATAAGTCAATTGTATAAATGCAGGGTTTTAGATACAAGAATAACTGTATAAAAATGTATTGAAACATTTATGAAATGTTTCTTCTGGTATCATGTGGTCTTTAATGACAAATAGAAAGGGATTAAATGATCTTAAGGTTTCTTTTTTTTTTTTTGAGTTGGAGTCTCACTCCGTCACCCAGACCGGAGTGCAGTGGCCGCTCCTGGCCACCGCCGCCTCAACCTGCTGGGCTCCAGCGATCCTTCCGCCTCAACCTTCCAAGTAGCTGGAACTACAGGCACGCGCTACCATGCCCGGCTAATTTTCGAATTATTGTAGAGATGAGCCGCGGGCTCAGGCAATCCACTCACCTCAGCCTCCCAAAGTGTGCGATTACAGGCTGAGCCACCGAGCCCGGCTGGTTTCTATTTTTTAATGATCAAAAGCCCTGGTTTAATTTCTAACTCAATCATAGCCTTTCTCTGAAGCTCCATTTATTAACTTGGTCTAGGGCAGGGACAATCAAGGTTTTGTTGATAACAATTATACTACAGTACTGTGTGTTCTCTATTTGTTCTTAATATAAAATAAAGCCATCCAAAAAATTAATATTTAATCAACTTTACTGAAACAAAGAATTTAGTACCAGTCACTGAACATTACTGATGATATCAATGACAACAGTGGTATTATAAAATTCGACTTCAGAGCTGTTGAGTGAATTTAGCCAGAATGCATCTCACTTCTGATTTCAGGTTTATAGCTCTAAAGGTAGTTCAGCTAATCTTACCAGTTTCAACGAAGAAAATATACTTTCAGAGTCAGGCAGACCCAGAAACTGCCCAGGGTTCATAATAGCTGTCTCTATATTTTCAGCATATTTCAGAGGGTTATCTCATTTGAAGCTCAATTCAGTCTTCAAGAAACCAGCTAACTAATAGTAGGCAGACATGTAAGAATATTTCAAAAAAGGGGGGTAGGGAGGGAATAATCCCAATACATCTTGAGGTTTGTATTCCAAAAGGCAGAGTCAGAAAAGCACGATTTGTAACCATTAAAATCTGCAATGGCGTCATTCCCACCAAACACCTTGAAAATTTTGCAAAATTAAAAAGTCAGCAAAGAACAAAAGTGTGTTTTCCACATGTAGTCTACTTAAAACTCAGGATCAGTCAAAGTCTGAATACCTACACATCTTTGAAAAACCTCTCTTAAACTGCAATTTCATGTTTACGGGATTCTAATGCTGTGTAAAGGAGTATGAAAGTAGAAACTTAAAATCCGCCAGGGGTCTATCTGCAAAGTTACGTTTCTTGGATTTGGAGCTTTCTAAAAGGTACTTGACCTAAGTAATCAGTTCAGTACATTTCAATATAACATTCAAGACTTAATCATCTGACAGCATAATTCCAACCAAGTTATACTCAAATTCAGCTGCTTCCAAATATCCCACTGAACTTGTATTTGATATTATTCCAACTGGGAAAAGTTTCTTCAGCTTTCCTATGCCTGAACCCATCAAACTTCTCAAAATCTTCACTAGCAAGTGATTAAAGCCCAACTGTTTCCTGGATACTAAAATATTAGGTGAAAAGCTTTTACAGTAAAACTCTCAAGCCAGTTCTACCATTTGAGATCAGTCATCCACTGAATGCCTGTAGATGAGATTTTCATTACTTAATAATCATAGAACACAGATTATGCTAAATATTATTCTTCAAGCAGTTCTGACCTGTTCCAATTGTTTTAAATTTTAAGAACTCCTGGAGCTACTCTTAGGTCAGTATAATTTAGGGCAGGATATCTCAAACTTGGTGGAAGAAAGACTGTGAAGGCATAACCAATAAATCCTCTGAAAAGATAATATTCTTTTGAATTCCTCGGTTTCATCACAAAATGATGTATATTTTGCAGTATTTGCTCTAACAATTCTGTGCCCGATTTAATATGCAAATCACATTTACACATCCTTATCAGGGAAACTATAGTTTTTTCCTCTTAATTATCAAATAAAATGATTCATGTTTACCCTGTTAATAGGCCATGTTTATCCTACAAATTCTACTCAGTCTTAGACTTAAAGCTCAATTATCTCAGCTTCATAAGGTGACTACAGAATTTTAATGTTTCTATTAATTCCTTTAAAAAACTTGGCTGGGCACAGTGGCTCAAGTCTGTAATTCCAGCACTTTGGGGGCTGAGGTGAGAGAATTGCCTGAGTCCAGGGGTTTGCAACCAAACTGGGGCAACTTGGTGAGACCTCGTCTCTACAAAACTTGAAAAAAAAATTAGCCAGGCATGGTGGCACACACCTGTAGTTCCAGCTACTTGGAAGGCTGAGGTAGAAGATCACCTGAGCCCAGAGCAGGTGGAGGCTGTGGTGGCCATGAGCACACCACTGCACTCCAGCCTGGGCGACAGAGTGAGACTCTGACTCAAAAAAAAAATAAAATAAAATACAAATAAAAATTTACTCAAGGCCAAGCACAGTGGCTCACACCTATAATCCCAGCATTTTGGAAAGGAGAAGTGAGAGGACTGCCTAAGCCCATGGGTTTGAGACCAGCCTGGGCAACTTGGCGAGACATCTCTACAGTAAATCAAAAAACATTAGCTGGGCACGGTGGCGCAAGCCTGTGGTTCCAGATACCTGGAAGGCTGAGGTGGAAGGATCACCTGAGCCCAGCAGGTCAAGGCTGCAGTAGGACAACAGAGTGAGACCCCAAAAAAATAAAAGAAAAATAAACTTACTCAACTTGTCTTAAGTTAAGGGTTCCCAAACTTGAGGGTACAAATTCTGAACCAGTAAGCTGGGGCAGAATCAGAGTACACATTCTTAAACAAGTACCACAAACATGCCTGAGAAGACTTTCTGCCTTACAACAAATCTTATAGGTGGGTTCAGGATAATAAAATGTTCCCTTGAAATTCTCAATAGGTCATACCCTGTAAGACTTAGTCTTGCTTCTCTGTCACTAACTTTCAAGATCATGCAAGCTAGACTAACAGACCCAACTTGTGTTGGACATAATAGAAATAAAACTAGTCCAACCAGTCCCTCAAGTTGGTATTAAGAAGTAGTCTGCTCTCTAATTCAGGGTAATTCTGTTGTCATTCTCCTAGGAACTACCTCCTGATTTTGATCAATTCAATCCTTTCAGGAAAGCTAGATTCAACAAGAGTCTAAAGCTCTGCCCTTCAGACTCTTGAAAATCAGCATTTCTCTACAAGAAATACTGCCCTCTCATAAACCGAAATACAAACAGTACATGTAATTTGCAACTAAAACTCAACTTGCTTGTGTCTTACCTGGCCCTACCCATGCTGTTACTTCAATCTGCATGCCAAAGAAAAGTTTTCCTTTTGATGCAGTCAGTGCTTTTTCTTGGTCCTCTTGCTGGCGGAAGAATACCAGACCATACCTTTCTTCTGAAGTACCATGTATCTGTACTGAAGTCACTTTTCCAAATTTCTTAAATTCATGGAAAAGGCCATCTTTAAGGCTTGTATCTAAAGTCCCAAACAAAAACAAGTTATTTATTTTTCTAATTTAATTACAACTCAGTAAGCAACCTACTGAATCTTTAGCCTCATTTTTTTCAGTTGACATCAGACAAGTAACGTACCAATGTAACAAGGTTTGAGGGAAGCACATTTCACACATTATCATGAAAACCCAACCATTATGCTTATGAATCATGAAAAAATCTAGCCTAAGTTTTATCATTAAAACATTACTTTTTCAAATAAAAAACCTGTAAAGAGACATTTTGGAAATTAGTGTACAATTCTGAAAATAAACTAGATGTTAGATGACAGTATTGGTTATTAGGTAACAATAATACTGTGATTATCCAGAAAAATGCCCTCATGGCTTGGTGAAATGGCTAACATTCCCAGAACTTTGGAAGGCCAAGATGGGAGGATTGCTTGAGCCCAGGAGTTTGAGACCAGTGGTAACATAATGAGACTGAGTCTCTACAAAAAAATCAAAAAATTGGCTGGATGTGGTGGCGCACACCTATAGTCCCAGCTACTTGGGAAGTTCAGGCAGGAGGATTGCTTGAGCACAGGAGTTTGAGGCTGTGGTGAGCCAGGATCATGCCACTGCACTCCAGCTGGGCAACAGTGAAATTCCAACAAACACACAGATTTTAAAAAGCTCTTATAGTTTATAGATATATGCAAAAGTATATATCTGTAAGATGGCATAAAATGACAACATAAGGGATTCACTTAAAAAAAAAAAAGAACAGGAAAAGAGGAAGATATGAGACAGATGAAATAACGGCAAAATGTTGATAATTTCTGGATCTAGGATATGGTATAAGGGGAGTTCATGTTGCTATTCCTTCAACCTTTGGGTTCAGAAGTTCTACAGCAACCAGGCACAGTGGCTCACACCTGTAATCCCAGCACTTTGGGAGGCGGAAACGAGAGGATTACCTGAGTTCAGGGGTTTGAGACCAGCCTGGGCAACTTGGTGAGACCTCATCTCTACAATAAATAAAAAAATTAGCTGGGTATGGTGTGGTGTCCTTGTAGTTTCAGCTACTTGGAAGGCTGAGGCAGAAAGACCACCTAAGCCCATCAGGTCAAGGCTGCAGTGGCCATGAGCGTGCCATGGCACTCTAGCCTGGATGACAGAGAGTGAGACTGCAACTTAAAAAATAATAAATAAATAAATAATACTTTCATAGTAAAAATTTTACATATATGTATAAATAAATAAATGTGTTAAAGACTTGAGAAGAAAAGTCATATTTCTAACTTTCCAAACAACATGTCAATGATAAATTTATTTGGGAAATATATATGTAACATGCTTAACAATTTTATTATCTGTTACAGATGAATCCCACCATCTAGGGGGTCCTTTGTCAATGTGCTTCATTATAAAAAGTATGAAGAAAGGCAAGTCAATTTTATCCCATTGACCCTTTCTGAATTACCAAGTAATCTAAATCAAAAGTTCACCAACATTTGTGTCTCAATATCTCTATTCACAAACCTGAGATGTAAATTCAATGGGCCATTTTAATAAATAATGTAAGCAATCACTGAAATACACTTAGCTAAGAAATACTTAATTTGGCTAGGCATGGTGGCTCACGCCTGTAATCTCAACATTTTGGAGGCTGAAGCGGGAGAATTGCTTGAGTCCATGAGTTCAAGACAAGCCTGGGAAACACAGCAAGACAACCTTGTCTCTATAAAACATCAAAAACATTAGCCAGGTGTGTGGTGGCATGTGCTTGTAGTCCCAGCTACTCGGGAGGCTGAGATAAAAGAATTGCCTGGGACCAAGAGGTCAAAGATGCAGTGAACCATGATCATGCCATTGCACTCCAGCCTGGGTGACAGAATGAGGTCTAGACCAAAAAAAAAAAAAACCAAAACAGAAATACTTAATTTGGTCTTTGTTGGTATGACCATATATTACTGACAGCTTTATTTATTTATTTATTTTATATATACATTTTTATTATAAAGATGTGGGGTATAATTCAGAATTAGGTATACAAATGTTGATTATGCAGGTACCCTTGTATTACTGACAGTTTTAATATGTTTACATGCTCAATATGCCTAATGTAGGAATAACAACAGTATATTATAGTCAACTGTCAACTAAAAATATCATGAGTAAAGGAGAGATTATAGAATACCTTATAACTAGACTTTTCTATTCATGGCCTTGCTCATTCAAAATGTTAATATTTTGAAATGGGTTTCCTATCATAATTTTTTGCCTAAAATTTCATGGAACGCAGGACTAACATCTACCATGCAACCTTCATTTATTTATTTATTTGAGTTGGAGTCTCACTCGTCACCCAGACTGGAATACAGTGACACGCTCACAGCTACCGCAGTCTTGACCTACTGGGCTCAGGTGATCCTTCCGCCTCAGCCTTCCAAGTAGCTGGAACTACAGGCATGTGCCACCACGCCCAGATAATTTTTTGATTTACTGCAGGGATGAGGTCTCCCCAAGTTGTCTAGCCTGGTCTCGAACCTCTGGGGCTCAGGCAATCCTCTCACCTCCGCCTCCTAAAGCATAGGGATTACAGGCTTGAGCCACCGCTCCCGGCTTCACCATGCAACCTTTATATGTATTGTATATGCATATAATATATAATCAATGTATTATGCAAATACAAAGGGAGAACCCCCCCACCACCACCACCACCAAAAAAAAAAAACCGGAATTATTGTTGGAGAGCGGGACCCTTACAGTACAGGTTTCCCCCACTAGGTAATTGCTATAGGAACCCACCGGCATCAGTGTATCAGCTAGCGTTGTTATGGGAGGCCGCATTTGACTTCAGTAAATTTTTTTCTGGAGACTCTATTGATGCATTTCATGATGGTAAATCCCATCGTAAATTCATGAACTTTTCCCCACCCATTTCATGGACATTTTTATTTCCCCAGATGAAAAAATATAGTCCTCAAAGGGAAATGTTTGGCTGATGTGGAAGAGATGAAACAAAAAATGGCAGAAGCACTAAAAGGCATAAAAATTAACAAGTTCAAAAACTGTTTTCAGCAGCAGAAAAAGCATCTTGAGATGGGCTCGGTGGCTCAGCCTATAATCTCAGCACTTTGGGAGGCTGAGGAAAGTAGATTGCCTGAGCCCATGGGTTCAAGACCAGCCCAGGCAACTTGGCAAGACCTCGTCTCTACAATAAATCAAAAAATTAGCCGGACGTGGTAGTGCACACCTGTTAGTTCCAGCTACTTGGAATGCTGAGGCGGAAAGATCACTGGAGCCTAGCAAGTCAACGCTGGGGTGGCCATGAGTGTGCCACTGCACTCTAGCCTGGGTGGCAGAGTGAGACTCTAACTCAAAAAAAAAAAAAAAAAAAGGCTG